>JAADXL010000235.1:0-39598 GCA_023337755.1 Pythium aristosporum
GAGCAGTGTCCCACTGCTCTGAGTGTCGGGGGCGGCTCGAACCGAGGGGCCGTCTTCCAGCCTACGGGCCTTTCTCTAATATCGTTGCATCAAGATTTGATTCGGGGTGCGGAGTTTGTGGGCCATTCGAGTCGCCGTCTTCGAACCTCAACGCCTTCCGTACAGTATTACAATACAAATCGATTTCGGGTTTGGGTTTGTGGTCTTTTCGAGCATCGATCCAGGGCCGCCTCGTCATACACACCCTGCACCTCTTAGGTATGATTATGAGTAAATAACGGGGCAGTGATTGTTCCCATCTCCTGATTCAGGGTGCCAACCTCGTGGGTAAGTGGGGAAAAACGTCACTCTTCATTGGTAGTGATTAGTATCGACTAATTTAATAGGTGCACTGTCTTGTAATGTAGTGGTAGTCGATGGTAGCTGCGAGTCATCAGTTGCCCGCCCGTACGTACTGTGCCTTCCGCCGACTGGCGGGATCGCCCCACAACTCACACCCTGAATGGACTGCTCTATCCATCATCACATAAAAAGGCCACGAACTACCATGTGACCAAGCCCATGTCAATGCGCACTCGGCACCGAGGCTGTCATTCTCCAATCTTCTCCGAGCCTCCGATCTCTCCCTCCCTTCCCCACGCCTACTTCTTTCCGCCATGAAGTGGGTCGCCGGTCTTTTCGCTGCAATCGTCGCCTCGGTCGCGCTCGTGGAGGCCGCTGAGGTTGGCACTCCGTTCGCTGCCTCGAACGTTGAAGCCCACAACGCCAACACCACCACGACCCATGTCTCTTTCAACGTGGCCACTGGCAAACTCCGGTCGGCCGCCCCGTCCAGTGCCAAGGCTTCGACGCTCGCGACGTGCACTTCGTTTCCGTTGTGGTTCTTCTCGATGAGCCGCGCCTCACGCGCGTTCACGATCGACACCAACAGTGAGACGGCGCCGCGTGGGTGGAAGAACTGGGCTCAGTTCTGCTGGGACAACCTCTCGCCTGGGTCAGCCGCCGGCAACGAGATGTTCACTTCCAACGACATCTTCGGCGTCGACAACTGGACGGTCCGTGGCGAGATTTGCCGCGCCTACGAAGTCGCGATCCAGAAGACTGAGTGGTACAGCCGCTCGTTCGTGACGACCCAGAGCGGCAACGGCGCCATCACTGGCGTCTGGCGTCACCAGTGGGTCTTCCCGCAGTCGATCTTGCTCGCATGGGGCTTTTACTGCGACGACAAGAGCTTCAACTCACTCTACTACACGCGGTTCAGCCTCAAGGGAAACGCGATCGCGACCGACCGGTGCTCGAGTCTGACGTCCGCTACACTCACGAACGCCTTCACCGCGCTGGGCTACGGCTCGCCAACGACACTCGTCGGCTGCTTCTAGACGAACCAAGACGGTCTGTGAAGCCGCCAAAGATGCGCGACAGGAAGATCCCCTTTTGATTTCCAAATAGTGTTTTTTCATGATTTGAAAAGATCAAAACTAAACAAAAACACGCAAATGAACTCCGCTGGTGCTGCAGTTCACCCTGCAACAAAAAATGCGAAAGTGTCGTTCGGTACCTCCCAGAATGATCTCGTCGCACTCCCCATGATTAACTTTGCTATCTCTCTGGTTACTGTTTGTACTCCCTGTTCGATTTCGTTCTTTGGCGCGAGACTAGACGGCCAGGCCACTCAACTCAAGTTATTAGAAGCTCAGGGAGACGATGAAGACACTAGGGTTCTTGCCACCATACTCGTAATCCTACAGTAAGCCAGTACTGTAGTACTGCGGAGCACGAGTGCGCCCATGTCTCTCCTCGCGGCAGCAGCACAAAAGAGCTCATGAAATGGGTACATCTGCGACATGCGACGGAGCTGGTCATCAAACACGAACAGCTACAACACGCGCAAGCCGCGGAAGGGACAACCGCCCCTTTGAGTGGTCCTCCCACTCCCGAGCTCAACTCTTCGAGCCACCGTGGATCGTGGGAGAAGCTTGGTGATTTGTGGAAAAAACACTCACTTGATTGGTGAAAAGTACATCCGTGATATCTTACCAGGTCACTCCCGTCGCGACAACGAAAGATGGAAACGGACATGCATCTGGACGCGCTTCTCTTGCAGGACGACTCGGCGTCCGACGGCGAGAGCAGCAGCAGCGCGCTCTGGCCGCCGTCGCGGCCTGACTCGCCGTGCTCTGTCGAGGCACCGACACCTCCATTACGGCGGACCAAGCGGCGCAACGAGAAGGGGCGCGTGCGCCACCGCGAGTCCATGGCGTGCTACCGCCACGAGGAGCGCGTGCGCGTGGACGCGCTGACGGCCCAGCAGTCTGCACTGCACCGCATTCTGCTGCAGATGCTGGCCCACAAGAAACCCATTCACAGTAGTAGCGACCAACCCCGGCGGCAGCTGCAGACGCAGTTTACAGAGCTCGTGCGGACGCGGGAGACACTCGAGATGGAGCGCCAACAGCTTCTCATGAGCGTCGTGGGTCACACGCAGCGGTTCGCCGCGTTCCAGATCATGGCCCAGCGTATGCAGTCCATCACCAGTGACACCACCGACCCGTGCGGTGTCGAGAGTGGCCACTGGATCGAGTTTCTTCCGGACGAACCGAGGTTACTCTACGAACCCGAGTCGCCGGCGTCCGTTCAAGCCATTCTCCAGGCCGGGCTCGCGGCCATTCAGCGCGTCCACGACTCGCTCTCGCACCCGCTTCGCTCGCACGTCATCGCCTCGTGTCTGGGCTGGCGAGCCGAGCAGACGCGGGCGGTGGTCGATGCCTCCACCGGTCGCTTCCGCCTGCAAATGCGGTTCACCAAGCGCATCCCGCGCTCGCGGGCGACGCTGGAGGAGCTACTAAGCAAGACGTGGGACTTTCTGAACTCGCCCGCACTCATAGCGCGCGTTAATAACGCGGCCGTGACGGCCCATATTGTCCAGCAGCTCGATGACGACACGATCGTGTTGCTGCGGAACTCGCCCGACGCCCATGGCCACAAGCGGTTTCGGTACTTCAGTCTCAATGCGAGAAGACACGAACGTGACGGCGCCGTCGGTGTCGTCATGCTCGTGCTGGACAAGGAAGCGCGGCTCGAGCAGCCACTACTGGTGGAGGAGAGTGTCCCGCCGCTGCGGTGGATGAAGCAGGGCGGCTCGAGTCTGCGGTTCGCGCTCGCACACGACGACGCGACGGCGATCGAGATTGAGTACACGGGCTTTATTGACAGCCTCTCTGGCGACCACGCCGCCCATTTACTGGTCGCGAACGGCGCGGCGCTACTGCGCTGGGAACACCTTGTCGTACCACCACAGCTGCTGCAACACGATCCGTCATAAGTGGATTAGAAAATCTAATCCAATTATGTTATTATGCATAAGTGGAGTTGTTGTCTAATCCAATCCAATTATTACGTTGGATTCTGTATGTTGCGAAAGTTGCGAAAGGTTGCCAGTGTCGACAGTGCATGTTGCCGTGTGGTCCACACAGATTGCTGAACCCATGACGGAGTTAGCGTTATATTTTTTACTGTACTGTAGTTTACCGTCAGGTACAGGTCACGTCATCACATGGTCGCTGTGGTGTTCAAGGGTTGACATTTCTTACGGGGTATATTACTGTACGTACATGTGCAATCAGGTGACGTAATAATGAATGAACCTTTGATAACAGATTTAATCCGTTGACAGGATGTATCCCCTCTTTTTGTCAATCATGGCGGCAATGAATAATATTCTAAATCAATGAATAATCTCTGAGTGATCCAAATGGGAAATTTGACTGTGCCGTCACACTGATTCACATTTGTGGGCGGTGGCGTCGGAGGATTCTATGTACTGTAATTTGGATCAGAGACGAGGGACAATGCCAAATGCCCGGTTTGGCTCGTTGCGCCTATCCACGCACTCCAATGTCTTGCGCAAAGGCGTGGCGCAGATGAGAGTTTTGGCAGAACTGCAGGGAATTCTGTGCCAAACCCACTTGAGTCAAGTTTGTTCTATTATAGCACAGATTTCCCTGTTGTTCTGCCAAGACTCTCATCAGCACCAGCGCCCATTCTACGTACACAAGTTTTGAGTACTTCGAAGTATGTCCGTAAAATGTTACCGAGCTGAACAGGCCACAACCGCAGAGAAATCTGCCACGATGATGGGCTTGCTCGAGGGGCTCGAAAGCAAACAAGGAGGGGACGCTGTTTGAGGGTCCAACTGAAATTTACATCACAGGCGAGTGACGTAGCTGCTGTGCTGTTCTCTATCACCACGAGTAATGCATTTATGTGGTGTCGACGGGCTCTCCAATACTGTACAGTACAGTTGCAGCGCAATGCTGCACTGTATTGCTGTTTGTTCATAACTGCATGCTATTGCTGGTGGGAGATTGTGGGAGAAGCTTTCCCGTTGGCCTGTCTTGCAGGAAGAATATTGTGCAACTGTAGCGAAAAAAACCGTCCAGTAAATCAGTACCCGCGACCAGTTTGTTTCTTCGCAATCCTCTCGCTTGGAAAAATTACCGAAGTTTTCGGTGACCTGAGTCGTCGTTCTGTCGGACTGCCAAGGGCTTTCGTTTTAGACCCTGCCACGAACACAATCGGAACAGAGGCTTCGAGCCGACCCGTGTGTTCACGAAGTTTGCGGCGTGTCCACCGCGCCTGCCACCGTCCCAGAACCGTTCTCGGAGAACCGTTCCTCTCGGAAAGGCAGAGGGAACCGTTCCAGCCTCCCCTCTCCCCGTCATAGGAGAACCGAAGGCGAGCCGACAATGAGCCGTTCCTTTAACGGCGAAGAGCTCATGGTCTTCTGCGGGCCCGAGCTCGACGAGGACCTCGCGGCGCTGCTCATGCTGGACGAGTACGCGGTCACCCATGACGTGGACGCCGCCCAGTGGACCGCGGCAGCCACGCCCCGGTCACCACCGCCGGGGACCCCCAGTGATTCGGACGAGTCCATGGCCACGACGACGCCGGCGTCGCCGTCGCCGTCAAACGAGGACGCGGAAACCCGCGGGAGCGATAGCGACAGCAGCAACGCCATCGTGGCGCGCGCTTCGCAAGCCGATGACGAGCAGCGGCGGCGCCGACGCCACCGCGAGTCCATGGCGCGGTACCGCCAAGAACGGCGCACGCGCGTGGACACGATGAAAGACCAAGAGTCCAAGCTCCAGAAGATCTTGCTGCAAATGCTCGCACACAACAAGCACATTGCCGGCACCGCGACGACGCGGCCGCAGCAGTTTCGCGCGCAATTCACCGAGCTCGTGCGAGCCCGTGAGTCGCTCTTGCTGGAAAAACAGGAACTCGTCGGCAAGCTCTCGATCCACGACCAGCGTGCGCGCGCCATGCAGAGCATCTCGGAGCAAGTGTTTGGCAAGTCCATGTTTGTCTTCCCACGCACGCCCGGCGGTGTCTGGCTCCGCTACGACGAGGACGAAGCGCCGTTCTACTATGAACCCATCAAGGAAGAACTCTGTCGCAAAACCATTGCGCTCGGGCTAAAGAAAATGGCCGAGCTCTTACGCACGCTGCCACGCACGCAGCTTCCGCAGCCGTCTGTAGTCTCAACGTCGAACCTACTAGGATGGAACACGGAGCGCGCGTTCACGCAGAACGAACGCGGTGATCCCGTCATGCTTTTCCGGTTCTCACGACGCGTGTCGAGGAACCTGGCGACGCTGGACGGCATGTTGGAGCGTGCGTGGAAGATCTATACGTCCCCGGACGTCATGAGCCAGTCGTCGGCGTCCTCGGTGCGCACGCAGCTCGTGCAGAACGTCCACGAAGACATTGTGATCCTCATTCGCAACGCCCCGGAAAAGAAGGCCGCCGGTCGCTCGCGGTACCTCGGACTCTACCACAAGATGCGCACCGGCGACGAGCCGGACGCCGACCCTCGCATGGGCCGCTGCGCAATGATCTTCACGATGCTCATGAACCGATCACCGCGCGAGGACGACGAGATTTCGTCGTCGGTGCACAACAGCGGCAGTTGGCTCAAGGACGGCTGCGCGTTGATGCGGTTCACAGAGAAGCCAGTCACGCCGTCGAACCGAGACCCGGGGATTGATGTCGAGTACATGGGCTACGTCGAGTGTCTGAACCCGCAGCACGGCGAGCACATGTGGACCGAGCTCTGTCTACTCATGCTGCTCTGGGAGCACGCGGTCGTGCCCCGGCAGCTCCTCGCGATGTAATAAGGCGGCGTCTGAGTTCGTAATGCTTTAATTTATACTGGTTGTGATGAGAGAGAGAGAGCTAGAGCGAGAGAGAGAGTTGCCCTGGACTGATCCCCCTCTGCTTGGAGGAGATAGGAGACAAAGAGTCCCCACCACTTGTGGACTCGAGCATTTGTCCTCTGCCCCTCTCGAGTCCAGAGGAGGACCCGAGGAAAAGCGAGTGCAATGTGGCGTCAGGTCTTCAGGCTCAGCCGGGTGAATTGAGTGAAGCGACGGGGCCAATGACGCCGACCAAGCTGGACGGGACGTGGCAACGTCGCTGAGACCGTGTTGTGTGGGCGGACAGGACGAGGGGAGACAATGGTGCGTGGAGCTGCAGCATGACGCAAACGAGAGGAAGGGAGAGAAGTAGATACATTTGTGAGCGTATGTTCCGCTTGCTGGATTTTTTTCTCCTTTTGGCCAGAGCCCGGGCAAGAGGGAGCGCGCGGTGAATCACGATGGGACGCGTGGGGAATCCAGGAGAATGGTCGAGTTTTCAGAACCAGATCAACGATGCAAACGGATGCAAAATGGACGAGGGCAACCATCCAGAGAGAACGTCGTGAACATCTCCATGCGAGATCTCTGTTGGAGATCTTCACTTCGCTACACGATGAGATGTCCTGGCGTTGCTCAATGTCTGGATGGTGACCCGTTCTTCCATCAGTGGACGTATGCATGGGGGCATCACTACAGGATATGCTGAAAACCTGCCACACGTGTACGCCCTAGCGTTCATCATCCAAGAACGCTGGATGAGTCTGAGTCTGGTTGAAGGAGAGACTCGTGGAGGCGACTCGGGCATCCACATGCTCCATTCCCTCCAACTGGAGTGGGGCACATGTTCACCAGACCCAGACAAAGGTCAATATTAGTGGTGCTGACTGGTGGTGGGGAGAGCGAGTGGTGGTCGGTGCAGACACATATTCTCTCCAAGTGCAAACTCCGGAAACAGCCAGTGGCATGGCACTGGATTCTCGCGAGTGTCGTCACAATCTGGAAAAAGAAGCCAAGTCCGTTCTTTCGAAAAACCCTCAGCTGCCACAGGGATGCGACAAGGGAGAGAGTGAAGATTCAGCGTCTGTGATTGGCTGATTTAGTAGACTTTCGATGATAACACTCTGGATCTCTGTGAGCTTGGATCCAAAGTCCAAGATTTCTCTGCGAGCTTTGGTGCAAAGTCCAAGATTTATTTGACTTTGACGGAATGCCCAGGATGATCTCTATTTTAGAGTTCACCTTGGTCTCTGTTTTGGCTGGTTCTCGATTCAATCCCAAAGCCCAGTGCGCTCCGAGTGCTGAGCTCTTTTTTTATTAGTAAGAAGAAGAGTTCGATCGTAACCTAGTACCTAGGCTACCATCGACTCCCAAGTGCTGATCTCGTGCGCGGATTCTTCCAAGTTACTTATCGACACAGTAATTTCTTTGGCGTACGTACGAGGGATATCCTCCGACCGAACAGTCTACTGAAAGCCGTAATCTTAAGCTGTCTGTGCTGTACCCATTTCTACTACCGTCCTGCCGAGTGCTTGTTTGGATCACATCAGCGAGTGTCCTAAGATCTCAATTTCTCAATAAAGTAGTTGGGTGTGACTGCAGATAGCAATCTCCAAATTGCCTGGCCTGTATTCGGAGCCGGTTCCGCTCCATTGGGTTCCGTGGGATTCCGTTGCAAAGGGCGAATCGGAACATACAGTACTGTAGGTACCAGGTTCATTGGTTCTCAGGCTGACAACAAAAATAACAGCCCATCACGAAAACATAAAAAGCTGTAATCAGCCTGGCCAAATCTCTGGACTTGGCCACACCTGAGTGAGTTGTGTGCGGTGCCACGTTGTGAGTGTGACAAGGCATAGCGTGGACCAGTCATGCACGACCACCGCCCCCTCTTCCCTCCACCTGTTTCACCCACTACGATCTGATTGGACCACTGTATCCATATCAGCCAATAATCGACGAATAGAGAGATCCAGCGGCACCTGCGACGAGGAGTAGCGTCCATCCCCATGGATTCCCTTCTGACCCATCCACACAACCGCCGTGGAATGGGATGAGATGCGTCTGGCACGACTGGTTGGCGAGACGCTGGGGTCACAAGGGCGGTGTCATTCTCTGTCTCTTCGCATGTGTGCCGATATTGTGCCGATTCTATGCGATCTCATTCTTCTAACTGCGCGGCACCTCGCGTGTCCGTCCTATTGACTGCGATCTCCCACCGCTGCCCATGATTGCTGTCCAGGCCGCCTCGTACATGCAATCGCTGATCAACTCGGCGACGCTTGCTTCTGCTCTGGATACGACGACGGATCTCTTCAAGCGAAGCGCCGTCCAGGACTCGCTCGCATTTGTCGATCAGCACGCTGTCGCGCACGACTTCAAAGCCGACCTTGCCCACATGCTCAGCAGCGATGAAGGCAGTGAATCGAAATCCAACACGGGCAAGCCTGCACGGAAGCTCACGCGCCGCCAGCTCAAACACCGGGAAGCCATGGTGCGGTTCCGTCAGCGCAAGAAGGCCAAGATCGCCGTGCTCGAGGAGGAAGAGCTGCGCCTCCAGGCAGAACTGGACGAGAAGTTGCGCGAATACAAGCGGCGAGTAGCGCGCCAGCCCTCGGCCGTTGGTCTTGTGGGGGTGACGGACCGCGAGAAGATGCTGCATCGATCCTTTGTGGACACGGTCGTACAGATCGAAGGGATTCTGGACGAGAACGAAGCGCTGGAGGAGGCGATTGCCGTCCACGACAAGTTCCACGGGACGCTCAAGCGCGTGCGCGAGCGCATCGTCGAGACCAGTGTGTGGAAGTGCGTTTAGTAATGAGTGCTCTATATCAAGAACCGGGATACTATAAACAAAATAAAATTGTACATGTGATACTGTATTACTTTGGGGGCGGGTTGCCCCCACCGTGCGACTACTGGTATGATTTTTCCGGTGCGAAGAGGAGACGATCGGTCATGTGTGGTCACCATGAGAAACGTGAAATTGCGAGAGAGAGAAAAAAAAGAAAGCGAACCCATCTGAGAACGGAATGACCCAAGCAGCGGTGGACAAGGACTGTAAACTGGACGGCACGAGCCGTCGCTTCATTGTCAGCAATAAGCAATCACCGATGATGAGAGCGAAGAGCTGCCGCGTCGACTTCGTCCGCGTGAGCAGGCACCCGTCGCCAGTCATTCCACAAATGCGGCAGCTATCATAGTACAGTACCCCTTCGATTTGGACCCCTAACCATGTCTGAAAAATGGTGATTACAGTGAACAGTACAGTACGAGCCAGAAAAAAACCTGTTTCTCCGTTCGACCCAAGTGTCGTTTTCCAGTTCATAATCGTAGTTTCGGACACCTTCCATGGCCCATATCGGCTGCCCTCCATGAAGGGGACGGCATTGCACACTGCACTGTACCGCGTGTATGGAGCCTTCTTCCTACCTATCCGATCTGTTGAGTTTCCGCAGTGGGTGGTGGTTCCAGTCCTGGTCGGAAACTGGACTGTACTGGATGGGCGGACAGGACCAACGGTCCATCCCAACGGCTTTGGGGGGCACTTTGTTTGAGGCACAGAGCAGTCCCTCCTAAGTGCGGTTACAGTTGTGGGATTCCAACTGGGAAAGCATCGATCGGTATGCTAAACAGCGAGCTGAGGAACACCACGAGCAGCGATGAGCGCCTCTACGCGCTCGCTGTAGACGACTTGGACGACGACTTTGTCTCACGTACGATCGACGAGGTCGTCGCCGACATGCTGCCGCCACTCGCAGCTCCGGGCGGTCAGTACGAGCTGAACAATCCCGTCGCGAATGCCGAAGACTACGACGGCGAAGAAGACGTAGAGATCGAGGAGGAACTGCCGCCGGAGGCGACAGCCGCAGCCAAGCGGCTCCGCCACCGTGAGGCCATGCAGCGCTGCCGAGAGCGCAAGCGCTCGCGCCTGGGTGCGCTCGAGAAACAGCAGCGCCAGCTCAAGTCGAAGCTCTACGAGCGGCTTCTGAAGCTGCGGTTGCGCGATGAACCACTCGACGCTCCTGGCGAGACACCGCCTACGAGTGGCATTTCGCTGGAAGCACGGCACAAGATGTTTGCAGACGCCGTGCGCATCAAAGAAGAGCTACTGGACGAGCGCAATGGGCTACGGCACTCGCTGCTCGAGCTTCAGAAGTATGAAAAGATCGTCGCGAGTGCAACCAACCAGATTGTGAACGAACCAACAGCGCCGCCGGTACTGGGGGAACCTGGTGCCCCAATGGAAACGGAGCAAAGCGATATCAGCATCGAGGACGACGCATCCACGAGCAGTGGGCACGACTCGATGGACGCGAGCAACCCTACAAGACGAAGCGGACGGCCCGCCGGCCATTGGGTGCAGTTCCTCGACCATGAGAACCCGCTTTTCTACGAGCCCGAGCCCGAAGAGTCGGTCGCCAACCTCGCCCGCGAGTGCTTCTTGAAGGTTCGCCGGCTTCTAGACGGCTTCAAGACCCCACTCTCTGGATTGAACATCCAGGACACGTTCTGTCTAGGCTGGCATGCTCAGCACGCAGTCGTGCACACTCCAGAAGGCCGGTTGCAACTGCGCTTCCGGTTTGCTCGACGCGTGCCAATGTCACGCATATCGCTCACCGATATCCAGCGCGTGACGTGGCACGCGCTGAAAGACCCCGTGCAGAACGCACGGCTCTACAGCTCGCTGGTCGTGTGCAAGGTCGTGCAGTTTGTCAGTCAGGACACGTTCATCTTCGTGCGCAATAGACCGGACCCGGACAAGCGGCTCCACATCCGCTATTTCAGTATGCACTCCCAAATGGAGTATCAAACCGACGCAGGCGAGCGTGCGACCATTACGCTCATGGAGGTGCTGGACAAGAACCCGCATGTCGTCGAGACGCCTCCTGGCAAGGCGACGACGCCCGTGGTCTGGCTCAAGGAAGGCACGCTCTTCTTGGGCTTTACGGAGAAGCTGGACTCACAAGAGATTGAGATCGAATACGGCGGTTCGACTTCCTGTCTCAGCGGACAGCACGCTGCGTATCTTCTCACAGAAGTCGGAGGTGCGCTCATGCGATGGGAGCAAATGGTCATCCCACAGCGGCTTCTTCTCTAATACTCGAATGAAGGAAACAGCTCCATGTCTCTGCGACGTGTGTTGCAGTTTGAAGTCACTTTTTCATCCTAGGTCACTCGGAAGGGGTAATTGATGTGGTCCACTTCGTCAAGCCATCCAGTTTTTTGTGTTGCGGAAGTTCGCGTGTCATTATCCCAAATCTGAAGAAGAGAAACAACAGCCCCGACGATGATATTGAGCAGCGCACGGCGAGCGACGCGCGCGGCAGCACGTCCTGCAGGCAGCATCTTCGTGCATCTACGAGCCAAGTCGACGGCGCAGCTGAGTGCTGGCTCCATTGAGCGCCTCCGCGTGGCGCGGCAGCTCCCGATCGCCCACTCGCGATCAGTCTTCACACGCAAGAACGAGATGGTGCCCATCGTTCAGGCAATGTGCGTGTCCCCATTGTGCTCTCTGACTAGCTTAATATTTGGTTAAGCTTATGTGGATGGGTGTGTAGTGCGGTGGACAAATTTGGTAAGCAGCACACTGTCCAGTGCAAGGTCAAGCCGACCCGCAGCCAAAAGGACGCGGAGGATGTCTTGCTCATGGCCAAGTGGGCTGCGACGCTGCTCGCCACCGGGGCCTGTGTGGCAGGCGCCATGAGCGAAAACGGCCAGGCCCACGCTGCGTCCAGCAGCGGCTCGAAAGGTAGTGACTCGGACAATCTACTCGAGAAGCTCAAGAAGCAAGTCGAGACGTTCATCGAGGACAACAAGGCAGCACTCCAGAACGCGCTTCCGGGCGACGTGCAAAAGCAATTCGACGAGTTCGTGGCGTCCGGCAAGGGTGGCCAGGTCTCGTGGGGCTTTTTGATGGGCACGTGTTCGGGCTTCGCCCTCAAGAAAGTCTCCAAGGTCGGCGCGATCGCGCTTGGGTCGGTGTTCATCCTCTTTCAGTGCGCGAGCTACGCCGGGTATATCAATGTGGACCACAAGAAGATTGAGCGAGACGTCATGGGCGTGCTGGACATCAACAAGGTTCGTATGGGGGAATGGAGGGTCTCCGTTATTGTGGAGAGGATTGATTAGTCCGTTCCGGTTTGACTGAGACGTGATGGTGATGGATCCACAGGACGGAGTGTTTGACTCCAAGGACGTCGACGACGTCTACAAGAAGGTCATGAAGGTGCTCGAGTACAGCATGCCGGCGGGCAGCGGCTTTGCCCTCGGTTTCCTCGTGGGCTTCCGTGCCGGATAAATGCCATCGCTCCAGATGTCACTAGTTGTGGGGAAGGCGAAAAGAGTGACATCGTTGAAGCTGGCCTCAAAGATTTCGTTACCTTCGTGCAACCTTTAGTTGACTGAATCTGCTTTGTCTCACATTATCTTTGCTATACCAAATCCTATATGCGGAAAACTATGACCGTGGCTAAGCCGTCACACTATTCTTTGTTCCAAACTTGGCGAAAGTAATGGGTTGGCAAAACCGCTATGTAATCTATTTTTAGGTTGCTTGGGTGACGTTGTGTGGCGGTGACGACGACGCGACCCGATCTTCTTCTTGTTGCCAACAACTTGTTGGCGATCGTTCTTCTTCGCCTGTTCGCGCGAAGCGCAGTTCACGAAAAGCTCCGGACCATCTGGATCTTCGACTCTCTGGATTCTCTGGACAGTGGAGCGTTCGACGCAAGCAAGACGGAAGCCCTCGACTAGTTCCTTTGCCGACGACCTCCAACGCCATGCAGCACAGCCAGAGCGACGTGGCGCTCGGCACCAAGAATGGCCCGTGGCACGCCGTTAAGCATGCCGAGAGCCTCAAGAAGCGCTCCAACACGGCGCAGAACCTCCAGTTCTATGGTGCGCTATCTTGTATCCAGCTTTGTGTACTCTGGACGACTGGACTAACTTGTGGACTCTGGATACTTGTTGGATCCACAATGTAGTCGAGGAGCAAAAGCGACTCTACCAGGAGCTCCCGTTCATCGCGCTTCCTGGTATGCGTCGCGAGTCGTTCCACCGCGAGCGCAGCTTCTCGAACCTCAAGTCGCGCTCCTCATGGGGCAGCTTCACGAACCTCGTGCAGCGCGGCGAAGACCAGCCATTGCTGGGCGAAGCCGATGAGTTCCCCGAGCCAGGCTACACTGTGCCGCTCTTGCTCTCGTGCTGCGTCGCGCTTATGAGCGCGTTCCAGTTTGGCTACAACACGGGCGTCACCGGTGCACTCAACCCGGTACGTTTATTTCCAACTTTTCTTTCTCCAACGTTGGTTTTGTTGGAACATGCATCTAACCGTGTTTCCGATCATCTGAATTTTCCCAACTTTTTGGGGCAAATGTATCCATCTCTCCATATCTTTGGTCTCACCATCAGGATCTGGTATTCCCGGGCCATTCGGATCTCGAGTGGGCCGTGTGTGTCTCCATTTTCGCCGTGGGCGGACCCATTGGATCGCTCACGGCCGGTCGCATGAGCACGGCGCTGGGCCGCAAGAAGGCGCTGATCGTCGACTCGTTCCTCTTTGTGCTGGCCGGTGCGATCATGGCGTTTGCCGCCAACATCTACGTGCTCATTGCCGGGCGCTTCATCGTGGGCTATGCAGCCGGCACCGTGAGCGTCGTCGTGCCGCTCTACCTCGGTGAGCTCGCGCCACCCAACTTGCGTGGCGCCCTGGGCACGGGCTACCAGTTTGGCGTGGTCACGGGCATTCTCGCGGCGTCGCTGCTGGCGTTTGGCTTTTCCGGCCCGAGCAACGGCCTCGCGCAGCCCGGGTGGCGCTTCCTCATGGGCTTTACGATCGCCCCGGCTGTGCTCCAAATGGCGCTGTCGTCGTGGCTGACGGAGAGTCCGCGATGGCTGCTCACCAAGAACAAGCCCAAGGAAGCCGCCGACATTTTGCGGCGCCTGCGTGGCTCGAACGACGTGTACGAAGAGATTGACTCGATCTGCTCGGCGAGTGACAACGAGTCGGGCGACATGGGCTTCTGGGCCGTGCTCACGGACAGGTCGATCCGTTTCCCGCTGCTCGTGGGCGTCGTGCTCCAGATCGCGCAGCAGTTTTCCGGTATCAACGCTGTCATGTTTTACGCCAATTCGTTTTTCAAGAATGTCGGCCTCGCGAACCCGCTCGTGGGCACGACGCTCGTGCAGATTGTCAATGTGCTCTCGACGGGCGTCGCGCTCGTGCTCATGGACACGGCGGGACGGCGTCCGCTTCTCGTCTACTCGACCGTCGGCATGATCTTCTCGACGGTCGTGCTCACGCTCGCGCTGCTCAAGCTGCTGCCGTTCGCCGGCATGGTCTCGGTCGGCGGCGTCATGTGCTTTGTGTGGTTTTTCGAGATTGGCCTCGGGCCCATCCCGTGGCTCATTGTCGCCGAGATGTTCCCGGCGCGTCCGCGGCCCACGGCCATGTCGATCGCGACCATGGTCAACTGGGTCTGCTCGTTTATCGTCGGGCTCGTCTTCCCGACGCTGCAGTCGTCGCTGAACGAGTACTCGTTCGTGCCGTTTGGCACGTCGCTCGTGCTCGCGCTCGTGTTCGTGCTCAAGTACGTGCCCGAGACCAAGGGCAAGACGACGGCCGAGATCCAGGACGACATGCGCAAGATCCAATAGGTCTTTCAGGCCACCCATCCTGTATGAAGAGAGAAAGAGAGAAGTAGGTAGGGAAGACAAGCAGGGGACGTGACAGGAAAGAATGAGGCTTCTTGTAGGTGTCTACGTAACTACGCTGCTGCTCAAATATGAAAAAGGCCGACAAAATTGGGGGTTCTCTCCGCTACCTTACTACCCTACGTACAGTGGGTGGCCGATCTCCTTGTCCGCCGCTAGCTTCGCGGGGGAGGGGGGGATTCTCTTAACGTACTTGCCTTCTTCTCTAGAAGGTGATCTCGTTGCCGGCAGGGCGA
Source organism: Pythium aristosporum (assembly GCA_023337755.1). Classification (NCBI taxonomy): domain Eukaryota; phylum Oomycota; class Peronosporomycetes; order Pythiales; family Pythiaceae; genus Pythium; species Pythium aristosporum. The sequence continues at coordinate 15,146 of JAADXL010000235.1, forward strand.
CGGAACGAGTTGGTGGGTTCGTCGTGGACCACGACCGTGTGGGTGCGCCGCATGCCGTTGCCGTGCATGCCCCCCTGGGCCGGCAGCGGAGCTGGCTGCAGGCCACGCAGCTTGGGCGTCTGCTGGCCACCGTACTGCGGCTGCAGCGGCGTCGACGCGCGGCCGCCGTCCATGATGGGAACGTGGCCGTACTGGTTGTACTGGTTGGGCTGCTGGTGCTGGTTGTACTGCTGCTGGTGGTTCTGGTTGTACTGGTGGTGCGGGTTGTTAATGTCGCCACCGAGCGGCTGGAAGCTCTCGCGTGAGCTCTGCTGCTGGTTCTGCTCGTCCTGCTCGCGCTTCTCGTCGTCCTCGCGCTTGAGCTTCCACGTGACGTAGAAAATGTACATTTGGCGCACCATGAGACACACGAGCACGAGGACCTGGAGACCAATGATGGCAAAGCCCACGCCCTCGCGCAAGTCCACGGGGATGTCCTTTTGCAGCTGCGTGGCCGACGAAATGAGGAACAACGTCAAGAAAAGCGCCGAGATCTTGATGATGATGACAAATGACGACGTCTTCTGGACAAACGCCGTCGGATACGGACGCTTGACCTCCATGTAGAGCAAAAAGGCAATGTGGAGCGTGATGAGCACGCAGACTTGCCAAATGCCAGGCATGCCAATGAAGCCCGTCGTGACGCCACACAGCAAGGCAAGCATGAGCTTGGGCGCAAAGAAGTAGCGGCCTTCAAACTTGTACTCATCGTAGAGCGGCCCGTACCGCGCGTGCACGGGCTTTTCAAAGTGGTCTTTGGTGCCGAGATCGCGGAGATCGTCTTCGTGGTGCTTGACGACCCACATGCCATAGAGAATCGTGCCGACGGCAAAGAAGATGAGCGAGAAGATAGCGAGGAACATGCCAGCATCCGTGGGCTTGTTGTACTTGATGAGGTAGCAGATCTGGAACGTGGCCGTGACGCCCACGACGTACTCGGAGAGAATCAAAATCATCATGAGCACACCGACCGTCTTGTCAAACCACTTGGCGGCAAACGCGCGCACGTCCTCGACAAACGGCGAGGCCACGAGCACCAAGAGAGCGCAGAGCACGAACGGCGCGACACACATCATCATGACGCCAGCGAGCGTGAGGTAAAAGAGCATGTCGACCTTGACGCCAATGAGCGCGGCGTACCGCTCCATGCCGAGCGTCTGGTTCGTGTTGGTCACGTCCATGAGGCGACGGCTCACGACCGTGCCGTTCGTGGCAGTGACATTGTCGACCTTGCCAAACGGCAGGAACGAGAACGTGGATGGCGCCATGCGCTTGCCCATTTCCTGGAGAAGCCGCGGCGTCGCGTCCAGGTTCATTTGGTTCACCATGACACTAAACTGGCAAATGTCGACAGCCACCATGGCTAGCCCCAGGCTGGCCGTGGCCGAGACACCACCGGCCACACCGGCGCCCGTGCTCATGACACCGCCTGCCACAGACATGACGGCACCGGCGGCCACGGACACGGCCGCGGCACTGCTGCCGATGGCGGCCGAGGCAATGCTGACCTTGTCGATCGCCGTCTTGGCCACGCCGTCGCCCCAGTGGTTGGCGTCGCCGAGTCCCTTGTCCACGACGGGCATGAGCGCGGCGGGCGCCTTGGTGGCCTTGGACGACGACGAGCCGGCCGTGCCGTCCACGAGCAGGTTCTCACACTGGCACGTGCCAAAGGACGACTCGCTCTCGTACGCGCACGTGCGGTCCGACTTAAGCGTGAGGCTCGAGAAGGCGGAGGACGCGGCGCTGCCGAGAAGCTGCTGCTTGCCGAGGTACTTGGCGAGCTCAGCAAAGTTGAACTTCTCATACACGGGCGACGAGAGGCCGTCTTCGGCGGCATAGTCCCACGCCCCGTCGGCCGTGCACTTGGGAATCTTACACAGCGACAAGCACATCTTGAGCTCCACGACGGCCGTCTGGACGCCGGCGTAGATGAGGCACTGGGACTGCGCGACCGCGGCCTGCACGTCCAGCGGGGACCCGCCGCACGTGAGACCGAGGTGAGCCCAGGCGCCGTAGAAGGTCGCGTCACACGCGAACTCGCCCGTGACCACGGTCGTGGTCGTGGGCACGGACACGGTCGGGCCGGACAGGGACGACGACGACTGCGCGGCCGACGGCGCGAGCGTCACGGGCGCCTGCGAGGGCGCACCGGCCCCCGACGAGTCCGAGGACGTGGTCGTGGTCGGCGCGAGCGTGGCCGCGCTGCCGTTGGTCGATGCCGGCGCCGTGGTCGTCGTGGGCGCAGTGGGGGCCCTCGTGGTCGTAGTGGGTGCCCTCGTGGTCGTGGTTGGCTTGTTGGTCGTGGGCGTCGGGGCCGGCGACGGCGTCATGCCCGTGTCCGCAGCCAACTGGAGGCGGCGCCCGTCCGTGGAGCCCGAGGACGGCGGCTTACTGGTGAGGGACGGCGCGCTGGTGGTCAGCGCCGGCGTCTTGGTCGTGACCGCGGGCGCGGTCGGCGCCTTGGTGGTCGTGGACGGCGTCTTGGTGGTCGTGGACGGCGTGGACGGCGTGGTCGTGGTCGCGGGCGTCATGGTCGTGTCCGGCGGCACCGTCACGTCCATGGCCCCCGAGCCGGTCGTCGTCTGGGACGTGCTGTTGCTCGGCGTCGTCGCACTGCCGCCACCGCCCGGCGTGGTCGTGCCGTCCGTTGTGGACGCCGTCGAGTTGCTTGCTCCGCTCGGTGTGGACGACGAGTCGTTCTTCTGCTTCTGGCTGGTCTGCGACTGCGCGAGCCGCGAGAGCTCGCTCGCGAGGTTGGACGCCGCCGGCATGGAGAAGCGGAAGGCGCACGTCACGGGCGCGCCGACCGTCGGCGTGGTGCCGCCATTCGCCATGCTGCCCGAGGTCGTGGGCGATGTGGACGGCCGCAGGTTGGTGGACGGCGTTGCGGACGGCTTGACGGACGTGGCCGGAGCGGCCGAGGACGACGGTGCGGTCGTCGGTGTGGACGGAGCGGTCGTCGGTGTGGACGGCGCGGTCGTTGGCGCTGCGGTCGATGAGGACGGTGTAGTCGGGACAAACTGGAACGGTGAGGGCGACGGCGTGTTGAAGGTGAAGGGCGCGGTCACGGTCAGCGCGCTGACGGCGATATTCGACGACGGCGCGGCCACGACCCCGGCCCTGGTCTCGGAGTCGTCCGCGCGGACGGCGACCGCAGCCGCGGCCACAAGTAGCCACCGTGTAGACGCTGCGATCCGCATGCTCGTGGATTATCCCGTTCTGAGCGGCGAGTCAAGAGGGTCGGCGCTGTCGATGCGGTCTCCTCGAGTGTACGTAAAGCAAGCGCGTGGCCCCTTGTCGGTAGAGGACTGGGGGTTCTTCTCTACAGACGCTCGGCTCTGCGTGCGGTTCCTTTGCGGACGGAAGGTCAAATGCCGCGACCCACTCGTGCAGAGGCGTGGGGGGAAAACAGAGGCCGGAGCGCAGAGCGGACGGCGGCGGACTGCAGTCGCCAGCACCTGGTGGCGGGTTGGGGAAGCGAAACACTGGCGAAGTGGGCGATCCGAAACAGACGGTGCGGCCGAGGAGCTGGGCTCAACAAATCAGGACCAAGAGCCAGTTGTCACATTGCAGTGGCTGAATGCTTCTACCCCTATCGTGTAACAATACCATACAAAATCTGGCATCCACAGGCTAAACCTACCCCTCATATGTTGGAGCGCCTAGCAACACTTCACTAATATATATTATAACACTTTTATCGTGTTTCAGATCCGAAATTATATCCTCTTGAGTATCACTGTAATCAAAATATATGTAATCATAAAAGTCATCAATAATTAAGCCGACATTCTTAGATCGATACAAGTGTATTCGGATCCGGGTATCACCCACGATGCGACTGCATTGGAGAAACCTGCAATGCCGACAATGACGTCGCCGACGTCCGTTACACTGTGCTCCGTAACTCACGGAGCTATTCCAATCGGAGAGTGCGACACTGGACAATATGAGCCTCGGCCATCGAAGCTCGATGGCCGAGCCGAGTGCTACGGCAGAGGGTCAATTTGCTCTTTACAGGTTCCCCGCTTCATCATTCGGCTGGGATCCTTCCCATGTCTTTGGGCAAAGCGTACAGGGTTTCATCACCATGAAGATTTCTTCCTTGGAACGAATCTCTACCTGAGAATCCGATGATGATCTGACCGCAAGTCACAGGCGGCTTGTTCTCCGGTGAGCGGGGCTGACTCGCAGTCCCAGGCTGGGACCTGCGAGTCAGCCCCGGTGAGCCTGGCTGGGACCGCTGTGGAAACGATGGATGTCTGGCGACACATCGCAATCGTCTCGTTGTGATTCATACATAAAGGGCACGATTGAGTATATTTCTAAGTATTTAGCTTAGTTACGGGCATTTTCGCCACAAAGTGTACCCACTCTATGGCACTTTTGTGCGAATGTAGCCACTTCATTGCAGTGTGACTCCACTTGTGGCATTGCCAATCCATCGGCTCACAGCGCAATGGACGGATTGAAGCCAAATCAGAGTCTTGTATCATAAGTGGCAGCTGTGATTCCGTAGTGTCCACACTCCGAATCGACACACGAGTCGTCCGCGAACGTTTGCTGTCAGCATGCTGACTTACATAGATTCTATCTTTCCACGCGTGCCGCATCTCGCAAGAGATCCGTGGCCTCAACTGCGTACGCAATGATCTCGGTTTCAATGGCCCGGGCGGGCAAATCGGCAAAGGGAACGGTATCAAAGTGCGGAGTCGCCAGCGACGGTTTGCCGTAGCACCACTGGTTGGCAGGAAACCTGGCCGAGCCTTTGTAGATCTCAATCGTGTACTCTGCGCGGGTCGCTGTCGGCTTGAACTGCTGCAAGTGAGTCCAGATTTCAGGATCCACTTCGGTCTCTGTCGGCGTCCTGGCAACCCGGACCGCATCCATATATCCAGGGGCGGCGGTTTTAGCGTGGCGTCCTCGGAGCTTCCGCGCGTTGCGATGAAGAAAGAGGAGCTCGCCGTTGGGATCCAGCTGCGCCATGGTCTGCCCGCAAAACATGTCACCCAAGACATTGCCCGCAACCGCCGGTGGGTGATTTACCATGTGAAAACTGGAATTGGACTTGAGCCATGCCAGGCGAAAGAGGTCCTTGTCGCCGTGAACAATCTTGAAGTTCTCCAACAGATTTGGTTGGTGGAACGCCAACAGCTCGAGCATGGCCAACGCCTTTTGAGACCGTGTTTTATCCACGACAAGCTGGCCGCTTTCCTGTTCAAACATGTCGATGAACGGCAGGTCGAGGTATTCCCACACGAGCGAGCGGTTGTGGACGGCAAAGATCGTGTGGTCGGGGTGCCAAAAGTCGGGCCAAAACAGTGCCCCCGTGGCCTCGTACTGCGGCAGCGTGAACAGATACATCGGGTCCTTGACCGGTACATTGTCGGCATCCAGGAACAGCACATGATCGAATGCTGAGTGGCGGATCGCGTGGATCTTGGTCGTGAAGCCGCGCACGTTCGCGTCCTCAATGGCACGGAGCGTCACGGGTCCGTACTGCGATACCATAGCATGAACGATCGGGTGGGTCGCTGGGTCTTGCAGTTCCCTGGGTGAGTACCATAGCTCGACGTGGAGCGCGCATGCGAGCCGCCGCAGCGTGCGCAGCGTCGCGTACGCGCTGGGAAGCATCTTGGGGTACACAACCATCACGATGCCCCGTGACTGTTGGTTTGGTAGGCTCGGCTGTTGCTTTTGTTGGTTTTGTTGGTACAAGAGTTCGTTGGCGCGCACGGAAAAGTTGGCAAAGCGCGGCGCGTCGGCGCAGCTCATATGCGCGACGCTCCGCAGCGTGTCGCAGGACGTCTCCATGACGCGGAACCGTTCTTGCGTGTGGACGTCTTCGATCTCACAGTACCCGGCGGCGTTCGCCGACACACGCTGCGTGCACGTGCGGTCGTGGCTGGGGTCGCGCGGACCGCGCGGTCCACAGCCACGGGTCGCGCGCCAGCCGATACACTTAAACGTGCGTGGTCGAGTGGACGAAGAGGGTTCACGACCACGACCACGCGGCAGCGGATGCACTTGCTTATCCTCTTCGTCGGCGATGATCGCCGCATGGCGCTGGAGCTCCTCGTGCACTTTTGCGAGTTGGTTCTTGAGCATGTCCGCCGACATTGTCAGCGTTTGTCGCGACTCCTCAAGCTCCTGCATGCGTGCTGTGTGGTCCTCAAGCGAGAGCGGCACCACTGTGGGAGCAACAGTGGCCGACTCGGGTTCCTCCGGCGTCGTGAGCACGAGACTGCGGAGCCATGCGATATCCACGACGTTGGACGGTGATGTGGACGGGAGTAGGTTGGAGGTGGTTTCTTGAGTAAGGGGTGCGGGTGTCCACGTTGTGGCTGCCGAGTGTGCTAACACTGCCGGCGCTGGTGTGGACGGCGCGTGGGTATTGACAGCCACACGCGCTTGGGACGAAAGGGCTTCCTCGGTGGTCGTCGTCCTCATTGTGGTGGCGCGCATGGACGCGACGACGGCTTGGCCACTCATCGCGCGCGTGGTCCAGGAGCTAGAGTACCATAGGAGCACGACATACAGCAGGCCACATCCGCATAGGAAATACCGCAGCTGTGTCCCGAGGCTGCGACGACCACGCGGCGACGGCACTGATGTGGATGGCCGTGCGCTCGAGTGGCTGCGGTTGTGGACGATGTCCACAGTGGCCAGCTTCAGCGGCCGCGCGGTCCGCCGAGAGTTCGATGTGGACGGAAGCATGGCGTGCGGACGTGATCCGTGCGGCTCGTTGGGAAGTGGTCGTCCGGTCACACACGATCGTACGTACGCCTCATACTGGACGCCATCCAGCGGAGTGTCGCGCGGCCAACGTCTTGTGGATCTGCCGCTTCACTGCCAGCTGGCGTGGCCGCCCATGGAATTGGTTCCGCTTCCCCTAACCGCTGAGTCAGACGACACAAGACTGGATATTGAGGATGTATCCATCGGATTTGATAGAAATCGACATTATTGACACAGTCGTTAATGTCCATAATTCATCTCCTGAGCTCCTCATAAAGCGATCTCCACCACGATGGTCATGGAGAGCCGCGGCTGGCGGCGCGTGCTGCGCGTCTGCGGCGCTGCCATTGCTATTGCCTCCTGCGCCGTCGCCCACGCGTCCAACTCGTGCCAGTCTCTCGCTGGGGACGCGCTGCTTCAGCGCGTGGACGCGCATTTCGCGCGCTGTCTCCCGTCCCACGCCAAGTCGCTCGACGCGTTCACGGACGCGCTCATCACGAACGAACTGGACGCGAGCCAGCGCAAGCCGCTCGCGGTCGTTGCCATCTCCTCTAGCGCGCATCTTCTCGACCGCTTTGCGGCATCCGTCGCGACCGCGATCACGGGCAGCTCGCCCACCGTGGAGGCGGCCTCGGCCGTGCGCGTGGTGGACCTCGCCGACGCCGCCGCGTCGTCGCTGGCGACCCACACGCTCACGCAGACGCTGCGCCATGACATGGCCACGGCGCTGTCGGCGTGTCCGCAGCAGCGCACGCTCTTTCTCGTGCGCAACGTGGCCAAAGTGCGAGGCGCCAAGCTCCCGCTGCTCGACGTGTTTCTCGATCCGCTCAACGGCGCGCGTGCTACGCTCCATGACACGGCCTCGGGGCGCGACCTCGATTGCCGCCACGCGCTCTTTGTGTTTCTCTACCAACGAGGTCCCAGCGACAACGTGGGGGCGGCGTGGCGAGACTTCCTCGTGGCCCAGTGGCGCCAGTCGGCCGAGACGACGCAGCTCGCGGCCGAGGCGTTCACGCCTCAGGCACTCGCGGGGCGCCTCACGACGGCCGTCGTGTTGGACGAGCAAGAGGCAGAAGACGCGAGCACCAGAGACGCTGTGTGGACGCTGACGTGTGAACTTGAGAGCTTCGTATCCCGGCTGCAGGCGGCGCAGACGCTCGGCGGCGTGAGAACGCTGGGCGATCCGCTCATGCCGCCGCAGTACGTCGCCCTGGTCTTTGGCTCGGTCGTGCTGGTCGTGGGCGTCGTGCTGGTCAGCGCCAAGTCGTTTGCGGCCAAGAGCAAGCAGAAGGCGGTCGACGTGGCCGTCAGTAAGGCCAAGAAGGGCAAGAAGAAGCAGCAGCAGAAGAAGCAGCAGCGTCCGACGCCCGACTCGTCTCGCCTCGCGTCGCTTCGGTCTCACGACCACCCCGTGACGCCTGAGTCGGAGGCGAAGAGCCCCACGAGTCCCGAGCTCACGGCGGCCGTGCCGCCAGAGGACAAGACGGCGTCCCCTGTGCCCAAGACCCCGACGCCCACGAAGAAGGCGCGAACGGGTCGTGGGAAGGGGAAGACGCCCGCCTCGGCTCCCGCGGTGATGGCGACCCGTTCGCGTCGCACGTGAGGGCATAATACTACTACCGGAGCGGAAGTGGGTGTTATCGATATTAATATAAAAAGCCCAAGGAAAGTAGTACTAGTACTGGCTACACCATCCGCTGGGTGCCGTGGAAGTTCTCGACGTGGTTGACGAGGATCACAGGGTCCGCGGACGTGAATGTGCAGAACGGACACCGCTCGTCGTCTCGCGCACCCGACACATTGTGGCCCACGGGCGCCACGACGTGCTGGTGGTCGTTGTATGTCGGGTACGGCGGCATCGGTTGAGTCGGCTGGGTCGGCTGATACGGTGGCGGCGGGGCGTGCTGAAACTGGTACGGGTAGTCATTGGCCCCCGAAGTCTGAATGGCCGAAGGGCGGGCAAAGGTGCCCGTGCCTGGGCCGCGGACGATCATGCCACCGTCGGCGTGCATGTTCTCGACGTGGCGGACCATGACGACAGCGTTATCGCACGTGAACGCACAGTACGGACAGTTCTCGACCGACTGCAGCTGCGGGCGATGGCCGTGGACGGGCGTCTGATACGGGTTGTAGCCCATGGTGTGTGGCGGCGGCGGCATGATCACGGTCGATGAATGTTGCGGTGGGGGACGACGACTGCAGCAGCAGCCGCAGCAGCACGAGAGTAACAGCAGGATCAACAAGCCGCCGCCGGCAGCGACGGCAATCTTCCAGGGCGTCCAAAATGCTGCGTCCAATGGCGAGCTCGCGTCGCCATCGGTCATGCCGGACGTGCCGCCTCCGCCTCGCTTGCCCGGGCCACGGGGACCGGCCGACCCCGAGGTCGTGCCGATCACGCTCGACGATGCGACAAAGGCAAACGCCTGTGCGTCCGCGAGCAAGATGCTGCGTCCATAGATGATAGCGTCCACGACGATCTCGCCCGAAGGCCCTTGGACGACGTTCGCCGAGGCATTGCCATCCGACGTGAGTGCGTCCAGCAGTTGCTGGTACGACACTTGGACCATCTCCATGTTGTTGCGCGAGTCGCGCTTCGTCGAGTTGTCGGCTGTGAGCGGGTAAAACACCTTGGACGTATTGCGGATCTGCACCGACAGATCCAGATCGTGCTGCAACTGGATGGTCGACTGGATCGAGCCCGGCGGGTCCGTCCAGACGATCGTGGCTCTCAGATCGACACCCTTGGGCACGGTGAACGAGATTCGAACTTCCTTGCCATTCGCAACCGAGGGCTCCGAGCCCGTCGTCGAGTTTGGAAGAAAGTACAGCGTCGGTGTCTGGGCCGACGCCGCGGAAAAGTCGACAATGTTGGACATGTTGGGTTTGCCGTAGCCTTGGTACACGTCCGGGTACGACAACGGGAACGCCATGCTTTCGATCGTGCCACACGACACGGGACCTGATGGGAACGGAGCCATGCGACGCGAGAGCGAGTCCCCGCTGTGGACAAGTAGTGCCTTGAGCAGCGCCGCGGGGATGGCCTTCATCGCGTATGCCGGATCTTTTTTGCCGGCCTTCCAGTAGCCGTCTCGCAACCACTGCGAGAGCAGCACCGCCATACTCGTGACAACCGGCGTAGCTTGGGACGTGCCCTGCAGCGAGCATGTCTGCGACGTCTTGATCGTCGAGCCTGGTTTCTCGGAGCGCGCGGAAATCAGCGTCATACCGGGGGCGACAACGTCGGGCTTCTGGCGACCATCGGTCGTCGGACCCGCCGACGAGAACGATGCCACTGTGCTCGGGTTGAAAATGTTGGGACACGGAAAGTTCGTGAACGACGCGGCCGCGTTCAGCGACGCGCCGACTGAGATGACATTCTTGGCGCCCGAAGGCGACGAGATCGTGCCGCGTCCATTGACCGACGACTCGCCACTGTTCCCGGCGGCCACGACAATGAGAATCTCTGGGTTATTGTAGATGAAATCATCGAGGTCTCTCGCCTGCGAGCCGTAGTCACTCTGACCCGTGCCCCACGAAAACGAAAAGATCTTGGCACCGACGCCAATCTGGTTGTTCAGGAGTTGACCGGCTTCTCCAGGCGTCGCGAGGCTCACGGCACAGCCTTGCTGGCCAGCACACGACGGTGACTGCGTGCCAATGTCCATGAATGCGATCCTTGCATTGCTCGCAATGCCAATGTTGGTGTTCTGGCCGCTAAACGACGAGCCCGCGAGGAGCCCGCTCACGTGGGTGCCGTGGCCGCACGTGACGTCTTCGCCCTGGTCCACCGAGTCTGCCCATGGGTAGTAGTACACGACCTTACGGGCACTCATGTCTTTCTTGCCGTAGATGGCGCGCGAGTCTTGGTCAAACTGGTCGTGGTCGATATAGAGCCCCGTGTCGGTGATGCCCACGATGACGTCGTCGCCCCTGATGCCTTGCTGCTGCGCAGGCTTGACGCCAATGAGATCTTCGACGTACGGGTCCAGTCGACGATTGAAAGCTCGTTGCTGGACGTGCTCGTGGGTCGTCCCCTTGAGTCCATGGGCAGCAATCTCCCCTTTGGCGTCGACCCACTCGACCTCGTCGTCGGCGACCGCGACAGCCACTGCATGCGACCAAAGTTCGAGCTGCGCTAGCGGCTGGATAAAGATGCCCCTGGGGAACGACTCGCGACGCGTCGGCGCTTGAAACACGTTCGTGATTCCATACATTTGCTGGAGCGTGGTCTGCAGCCGCTTAAGTACGACTTCCGGGTCGCTGCCTTTGAGCACACGAACCCACATGCGTGGCGATTTCTCATTAGCGACTAGGAGTTGTGCCGCGCTGCGTGCGAACGGAAGCATCTTGAGAAGGGACGGCACTTGCACGACGTTGGTCACGCAGTCGAGCGTACTGAGTTTAGTGACGATCGAGGCGTTCACGTGGACGAGCATGATGGTCTTGCTGGCTTCGGTCTGGCCCAGGCGGCTGAGCAACGGCGTCACGCTCTCGTCGTCGTCGCTCCAAATGATCTTGATCTCATTAATGCACTTGCGCTGGTCCGCCTTGGGGTCAATAACCACGAGCTGCGGCCGCGCGCCGACGTTGGTTGTTGGAGAAGTGCTACCGGTAGCGTTGGACGCGGTGGCGTTGGGCAGCACTTGCTGTTGGAGCCACTGGAGCTCGCAGGCCTCGACGCTGGCGTTGGCGCTCGTGAGCATGGCGTCGAACGCGCGGAAAAAGGCTGTGTGGAAGCCGTGGAACACGGCGCCGGTCGTGGCGCTCGCGGCGTTGAGCTGGAAGTTCACAGGCGAGGACGACGCGCCCGAACTCCCACAGCGCAGCACGCTGACCTTGGCATCGTCCTGCTGTGCTATATCGGCCGTGTGGACCTGGCCAACGTTGCTGGCGAGACGCCGTCGTTCTTTGGCCTCGGCCGTGTGGAACTGCGGGCACTGCGCGGCGTCGCACTCGCTCGCTTCTCCCAGTTGGTTGACACGCCACGGCTTGCAGTGGAGCGCGCAGAACGCGTCGGCCGACACGAACTCGAGGCCGGCTTGGTCGACGAGTCGACGCTCGAGCGCAGGCTCTGCGGACGCTGTGATGACTGCAAGAGACGCCGCGGCCAGCGCGACCCATCGCAGTGGATGCCGTATTCTGGAGGTGGAGAACATGGGGTTCTAGGCGCTTCACGAAGGCCAGAGACGGCTCAAATGATAGCGCACACGGTGGCGGAGATCTCTATGTACACGAGCGCGACCTACGCACTCGCGAGATCGCAGCGGTGGCGTGCAAAGGTGGGAATGCCGGCGCGCCGCGGTGACGCTCCTGGTCAACTTCCGCAAATGGAGACCCTATACAATTTGCTACCAACAGCATGTTGATCGTCCTAGTATATATGCCTTATTAGGGGCTCACATAACGTTTGTTGCCAGTGCTTTGGGCTTTTCGGTATACTTATGGAGGGTAATTGCTGAGTTGATGGGGGTTTTGAAACGGAATCGTGGGTGTATCAGAGTGTTCCAATTGGAGTCCAACGGCTGGAACGACAGACGAGTCCGGAAGCCAGCGGAAGAGCGTGGAGGGGTAGGGGAAAGTGACATGAAATATTGGAATTTTGTTTATAACAGAGGTTTTTGACACAACCCCTCTTTATCCAATTGATAAATAGCGCAGCTGAGTATGCTATGTAACAGGTTTGAACACATAATAAGGGTGTATCCTATAACACAGGCTTTGGTATGTCACAAAGAGCTCCTGATGACGGTTCGGTCTGAAAATGTCGAAAACAACGGCGAAAAGATCGCTGCGTTCCTGGACATGATGATGCTTTCTAGTCGCAGACGCAGCTGCGGACGTGGCACGCAGCGACGCCTCTCTCTCCTGGACACGAGAGTCTCCGATATGCACCAGTGCAGGTTGAAGTGCCTGTGGAAATGGTGGGGCCATGTCGCACGCGATGGCAGGCGACACCAAGGTGATCCCACAATGTGGGCCACATGGGTGGAGCCCAATGACCCAGCTTCAAGTTTTAACGAAATATCGTACTTTTGAGTAAGTATACAGTACTATTAAATCGTACTTAATCGAAGGCACACAGTTCTGCATCCAGTTTTTTGGCGCGAAAGTTACTGCAACAAACCCACGAGGAAACGAAGAAGGGAGAATGGGGCGAGGCGATGACGACGACTTTGAGGAGGACGATTTCTCGCTGAGCGACGGGACAGAGGACGACAAGGACGAGTCGGCGAGTGAGGCGAGCGTCTCGGCAGGTGAAGCGGAGGAGGAGGACGAGAGCGAAGCGGACGAGGATGATGAGTCGGACTTTGAGGGCGCCAAACCGAAGGCCAAGAAAGCCAAGACCAGCGCAGCACCCAAGGGAAAGAAGGCGTCACCTGCGGCAGCGCCCAAGGCGAAGAGTGGGAAGGCACCACCGGCGGCGGCTACCAAGAAAGTGACTGGTGGCGCCAAGGCGGCGGCGCAGACAGCCGCAAAGAGTGCAAGGCCGCCCGCCGCAAAGGCCGCCGAGAAGCCTGCACCGTCAATCAAGGGCGATCCAACGGCTCATGTGCTCGAGTATATGCGCAAGGTGAATCCATGAACCTGTATACGACGTAGTATGAAGAGAATGCTCACTGCTGTTCTGTTGTTGTGGCAATAGACCAACCGTCCGTACAGCATGCTCAACGTTTTTGAGAACTTGCACCGCGCGATCGCCAAACCGGCGCTCACCAAGATCCTGGACAATCTCGCCGACAAGTACGAACGCTCTACCGCTCCATTCATTCAATCACAGTCGTCTGATCTGGTTTTGCTGTGAACGACCAGAGGGGAGCTCGCGAGCAAGCTGTACGGCAAGGCCAAGATCTACTACATGAACCAAGACAAGCTGCCCGTGCCGTCCGAAGAAGAGCGCCGCGACATTGAAGAACAGATCAAACGAGTTGAAGCAGACTGTACTGCCTTAGACCAGGAGCTCAAGGGTGCCGAGGGCGTGCTATCGAGTATCAACGCGCAGATCTCGGATGCCGATCTCGATCAAATGCTTGCGCAACTCGAAGACGAGGCGGTCACGCTGGAGAAGAAGCTGGCCAATCTCGAGCGACCAGATCGCCCACCGATCCCCGCCGGACGGAAAGATGCCCTCAAGCGCAAGTTCACGACGTATCGCGTACGGCCTGGCGACGAATGTCTTTTCTACGTGGGGGCTGGGTTTCTAACTGATGCTTGGTGTTTGCTGTAGAGTGCCTGGGTGACGCGCAAGCGGATCGCGACGGATGCGCTCAATCAAATCGCCGATGGTATGGAGAAGAAGCCCAAGGACGTGTACAACATGATCGGCATTGAGACGGACGCTGACGCGGGCGTCAAGGAGATTCCGTCTATTTAATCCCACGAATCACTTGCGTGCAGTTTGCTTGCGCCTCTCTTCCACGAGCCGTTCGCGGCGCGCCTTGGTGCACTCGCGATACCGCGCAAAGAACTCGCCGCACGCGTCGCGGTTGCCGTTGTTATCTGCAGACAGTCAGCAGGCATTCAGATGATCTAGCATTGGAGCTCGGAACTCCACGGGCTTCGCTCCTCCTACCCATTAAGCACTTGAGCGACTCCTTTTGCAGCGTCGTGCACTCCTATGGACGGCCCAGCATCAGTATGTGCTGTCTCAGCATCTCGCCGTCGCACGGTGTGTCTCTACGTACGCCATTGTCAAACTTGGTCGCGTCCGCCATGCTGGGTCTCGTCACGCCGTGAATGATCTACAGTGTGTCACCCACCAAGCATGGACAAGTTGGGCCAGCGTTAGGAACCCCACCATATATCAGTTATGGTGATAGGTATATAGACGGAGTATGATTGGGTAGCTCGTATTGAACTCGGCCATCACTCTGAGACAGCTGAGATGGAAATGGAGAGCTGTCCAATTTTGGATGCATGGACGATTGCGACCAGTCTAGGCTGCAGCTCTGGACGCGCGATAGACAACCTTAGGGGCCCACACTGACGACGCGCGAGCATGGCCGTCGCAGCGGACTATGCTGGGTGGGTCCAGGAGCTCGATCGGTATGAAGCGGGGGTCGGCGAAGATGATGATGACGACCCGCGCGTCGAGTCCACGAGTCGGAGAGCGCTGCAGTCGCGCGGCACGACAGTTGGGATCGGCACGGGACGCAAGGTGAAGCCGCGCGCACCAAGTGTCTCGGAGGAACTGCAGCAGGAGATGAAGCTACTCAACTGGCACAAGCTCGCGAACGAGGCGGCGCTGAAAGCCGCCATCATCAAGACCAACAAAATCAAAAGCGACGACTCGCGGTTTGCGTCGTCGCTCGCGAATGAAGACGTGGAAGAGAAGCGGCAGCGTATCCAGCAGATCATTGAGGAGGAGCAGCTGCGGCCGCTGCATGTCACCACGGAGTTTTTCCGCGACTTTGAGGCGCGCGAACAGCGCGACGAGATCAAAGTGGAGAATGACGTGCAGCGCCACATCCAGCACCTCAAAAAGCTCAAAGAAACCATGGCGCAGCGAGAGGATCTCCATCGGCGACGACACAAGTACAAGGAAGGTATGGCCGAGTTGGGCCACGGCGCCAAGTCGCAGTCCATCCCCAAGGGCCCCAAATCCAACCAAGACGACGAGCTCTCCTCCTCGACCTCGAAACGCTACCATCGCAGCTTGAGCACCGCGCAAAAGGCCGATGCTGCGACCGCTGACGTCATCTGCAGCCTGGACAAGCTCATGGAACTCGAGCGGCGGATCCGCCACTTGGAAGACGCGGGGCTTGGCGTGGACTGTCTTAACGAGGACGTGCCAGGCGAAAGCGGCATGGTGCTGGAAAATATTGACGGCGACAATGTCACGAGCACCAAGAACATTCGCTTCTCGAAACGCAAGAGTAGTGGACCGAGCCACGAGCCGTCGCGAGCAGTATACGCCGTCAAGACTGTCGCCAAGGCTCGCGCCAAGGACGATCGGTCGTCCGTCACACAGTCGACAGTCTCTGGAGCTGCACGCAAACGGTCGCTGGCGCCGTCCAAGCCCAAGCCGCCCGCCACGTTTGTCACGAGTCTCCCGGAAAGCAAGTCGCGCCAATTGCGGCGCATGACGGACCGCGAGCGACGCAACTTCGCCAAGCAAGAAAAGGCGCTCGAAGTGCGCGAGCAGAAGCTAAAGCAAGACGTCGTGATCCAAGACTGGATGCACAAGAAGAAGCAGGCCGCCCAGCAGCGCAAGGCGACGACCCAGCACGCGAATCCCCAGGCAGCAAAGCAACCACCCACGGCTTCGACTCGCCGAGTCGCTGGGAAACCATTGCCGCTGCCTCCTCCACCCCGCGTGAAGGCTCCACTGCGCGGCGCGGCGTCGGGCAAACACATTGCAAACCCCCACCTGCAGAAGTTCGACGACGTCCGCAAAGGCTTTGAGAAGCGCAAAGAGGCCATGCACAAAATGCCAACGAATGGTAATGGCGTCAACAAAGTGCTGGCTTTGCGACCGACGCCTCACGACAAACAGCGTGCCAAGAAGGCCACTGGATCGCAAGCACTACCGACGGCGAGCCGATCGTCATCCACAGCGACCAAGCCGCCGTCCGTCTCGCGGTTCCCCACGGGACCGACCTCTCTGCAGCACCGGCCGGTCGGAGATACAACGAGGCTTCCCGCGATCTCACGAGCAGCTCCGCTGCTTCCATCACTGCCGACCACACAGCGACCTGGTGTACTGGGCCCGTTGCCTGGAGGGATGGGAATGGGACGCCAAGCGTCCTTGGGTGGGAATAGCGGCTCAACGCTGCCGCGGATCAACGGTGGATATTGCATGCCGTCGCCGCCGCCGGCAGCCTCCAAGAATCCCGGAATGCCGCAGTTCAGCCGTCTCCACAAGCGATAGAAAAATGAGGAATCTACTTTTCCATCTCCTGTTGAACCGACGTCATCGGTGGCTTGGTCCCCTTTGACTGCCACGTCAGCCATGGCCCATGGCTACGCGGCCCATTGTGTCATTGTCAAAAAGGGGTGATGCGCGAAATGATCCCATCCCAGAGGAGCAGAGAGCGCAGCCATGTGCAGTGACGGGACATGGACGCGTCAATCAAAACCTCACTATTCGCTTTTATAGAGGTTCAAGTCCTAATAGTTTGAAGATATCTCTCAAAATGGTGATTCGATATTAAGCACAATACTATTTTATACAGTATCGAGGTTCAACACTGAACGGGTTGTTCAACCCTTGTCTTCCAACCCACAAACATCATCTCCCATACGTTTTTCAAGTCAACCGCCAAACCCATCGATGTTCCCGCGCAAACCCGCACTCCCCTGTCTAGCATCGCAACCTCATTCAAATCCACCGTCTATCTCTGTAATTTCGCGTATCTTCGTCCCACACATGGTTCCCTCCACTGCCCGCGCAAGGCTTCCACACATTCGCCGTTTCCCCACAAGTGCTTATCTTCCCCCCTCTCTCTCTCTTCCCCCTCGAGTATGGAGGCGTTTCTGGGCGGCATGGCCGTCGAGGCGATCGCCGCGGCCTCGGTCGCCGTCTCGGCCGTCGCGGCCGCCGCGGTTTTCAGCGAGCGCCGCCGTGCGGCCAAGCGGCGCCGGGACGACCATGAAGAAGAAGGGGCAGCCACTTCTTCCTCGGCGTCTACAGAGGAGACGGTCTCCCACAAGAAGCGCCGCGTCGACGAGGAGATCTCGTCGTCTTCCTCGTCGTCCGCTGCGGCTGTGGTCGACCAGTACGGCATCGTCCAGGAGGTCGTGGTCGAGCACCTCAAGCGCGCGGCCCGCGGCAAGCTCCGCAACAAGATCATCTACACGTTTCTCGACGATGCCGGCAAGGAGAGCGTCAACTATACGTTTGCCGACGTGGATTTGGCCGCGCGCCGCATCGCCGCGACGCTGCAGACTGAGGGAAAGGTGAAGAAGGGCGACCGCGTCATGCTGTGCTACCCGCCGGGGCTCGACTTTGCGTTGGCGTTCTGGGGCTGTCTCTATGCCGGCGCCGTGGGCATCCCCGTATACCCGCCGTACCCGGGCACGCTCGCCAAGGATCTGCCCAAGTTTAACCGCATGGTCGACGACTCGGGCGCGCGCGTGATCCTCACGAACCGCACGTACCACTTGGCCAGCAAGATGGCCACGGCCAAGGGCTTTTTCAGCTTGAACGCCGAGCAACGCGCCGCGACGTTTACGTGGCCCGAGGGCGTGACGTGGATCACGTCGGACGCCATTGCCGACTCGGCCGCGGCGCTCTTTGACGAAGCAAGCGTGCAGCTTACGATGGACGACGTGGCGTTCTTCCAGTACAGCTCGGGCTCGACGTCGGCGCCCAAGGCCGTCATGATTTCGCACCGCAACTTGAGGGCGCAGCTCAAGACGTGGGAAAGCATTGAATTGGAAGACACACTCGTGAGTTGGCTCCCGAGTTACCACGACATGGGTCTCGTGGGCTTCATTATCACGCCCGGCATTTATGGCGCGCGCTGTGTGTCCATGTCGCCCATCAGTTTCATCAAGGACCCGGCCATGTGGATGCGCATCGTGTCCAAGTACAAGGCGACCCACGTGTGTGCGCCGAATTTCGGGTACGCACTCGCCGCGCGCAAGACGACCGATCACCAGGCTGCGCGTATGGATTTGTCCACGCTCAAGCAGGCGATCTGTGCGGCCGAGCCGATCCGCGCGGAGTCGCTCGAGGCGTTTACGACCAAATTCCAGGTCGCGGGGTTTGACCCGCGCACCTTCAACTGTGGTTACGGGCTAGCAGAGGTCACGCTCGTGTGTACTGGCCAGGATCCGCTCCAGCGCAAGGCGCCGACCGTGTTGCGAGTGAGCAAGCAGTCGCTTGAGGCCCAGAAGAAAGCGGTGATGCTCAAGAGCGCCAAGCCGAAAGACCCCAACGCGATGACGCTGGTCGGGTGTGGCACGGCCATGCCGACGTTCTCTGTCTCGATTGTGGACGCTGAAACCCACAAACCCCTGAAGGAAGGCCAGGTCGGCGAAGTGTGGATCCAGGGCCCGTCAGTCGCGATAGGCTACTGGCACCGCGAGGATTACACCAAGGAGATGTTCGGCGCGTTGCTCCATGGCGAAAAGGATCCCACCAAGACGCACTTGCGGACTGGCGATATGGGTTTCCTCCACCACGGCGAGCTCTTTGTGACGGGTCGCTTGAAGGATCTGATCATTATTCGCGGCCGCAACGTGTGTCCTCAGGATGTCGAGGCCACGGTCGAAAGCGCTCACGACCACGTTCGTCCTGGCTGCGTCGCGGCGTTTTCCATTGAGAAGAACGACGAAGAAGCGCTTGTCGTGGTCGCCGAAGTTAAGAACGGATCGGCCAAGGAAGTGTGTGCCGAGATCTGCCGCGAAATCTCCAAGGCTGTGCTTGGTGACCACCAACTGCGCTGCGAGGCCATCGTGCTGCTTCGGCAAAAGACCATCCCCAAGACCACGAGCGGCAAGATCCAGCGCAGTGCCGCCAAGTCAAAGTTCCTCACGAGCACGTTGACCAAGCCGCTGTACGAGTTTGTGTCCAAGGATCGAACACAGATTCCGACGGCTCCCAAGCCTGTGGCAGTTGCGGAAGATGTCGTGGAGGAGGAAGCCGAGACGCCAAAGCAACAAGGTCCTGTGAAAACGCCCGAAGAGATTTTGGCGTGGTTACTGGAGCGGGTCGCGCAAGAGATGGCGGCCGAAGAAGAGCAAGAGCCTGCTGCAGAGCCGGGAACTGCTACGGCGATGAAGGCTGCTGAGGTCCAGCCTCCTGCCAAGGTGGACCCATCGACTCCGTGGGCGTCGTATGGCTTGGACTCGGTTGCGATCGTTGGGTTGTCGTCAGAATTGGGTGAATTCCTGGGCTGCGTCGTACCGCCATCGGCATTCTTCCAGTTTGACACGCCCGAAAAGCTCGCCAACGCCCCCGGCCTTCCTACAGGCGACCTCGAAACCACCACTGAGCAAGATGGTGGAGCCGGCCACCCGTCGCTGCAGCCAGCCACGACGATCGACGAGATCAACGAAAACTGCTTTGAGGTTGCCGCACTCCCGGAAGTCACGGGTCTGTTCAGTCAAATGAAGGAATTCGAAGATGCTGGACTCCGTGTGCCGTTCTTGGAGACGCTGACCGCAGAGAAGCGCAAGATGATCAACTTCAACACCTACAATTACCTGGGCAATGCGTCCAACCAGGAGGTCGCTGGTAACGCCAAGAAGGCCATTGAAGAGTATGGCACGACCATGAGCTCTTCGCCGATCGTGGGCCAAACGCAAATCGCTGTTGACCTGGAAAACGCGCTATCCACCTTCTTCCAGGCCGAGTCGGCGGTCATGTTCGTGGGCGGCTGGGTCGCTAACGTCACGACCATTGACGCACTGGTCTCCAAGGGTGACTTGATTCTCTGTGACGCGCTCAACCACGATTCGTGTGTGACCGGTCAGCGGCTGAGCGGCGCGACGATTCTGCCGTTCCCACACAATGACACAGAAGCATTGGATCGCATGCTCTCCAAGATTCGTCTGCGGTACCGCCGCGTGTTGATTGTGATTGAAGGTGTGTACTCGATGGATGGTGACATCCCGAACCTGCACGAGATGGTGCGCATCAAGAAGCAGTACAAGTGTATGCTCTTCCTCGATGAGGCCCACTCGTTTGGCACGATGGGCAAGACCGGCCGCGGACTGTGTGAGCACAGCGGAGTGGACCCCAAGGACGTTGACGTGCGCATGGGCACGATGAGCAAGGCGCTCGGATCCGTCGGTGGCTTCATGCTCGGCTCTGTGGCATTGACCAAGTACTTGAAGCACTGTGCCGGTGGATTCGTGTTTTCCGTCGGGCTCTCGCCCGCTCACTGTGGTGCCGCCCTCAAGTCGGTGCAGCTTATGATGAAGGGCGCGTCGCGTACGCAAAAGCTCCAAGAACGCAGCTCGTACTTTTATGATCTGTGCAAGACAGCCAACTTGCCGATCTGTGCGACGACGTTCCGTGGCGCTCCCGTCGTGGTCGTGATTATCGGAACCACGATTGCGACGGCCATGGCGTCGCAGTTTTTGGCGGTCAAAGGACAGATCAACGTCAAGCCCATCGTCTACCCGGCTGTCGAAGAAGGTCGGTGCCGGCTGCGGTTCTTCATTTCGTCGCTGCACACGAAGAAGCAACTCGAGCACTCTGTTGCCAAGCTGGCCGAGTATCTTAAGGACCCCGAGACGGCGATCAAGTCGATGACGCCGGCACCAGCTCCGACTCCATTGCCAGCACCCGTGCCCGTCACGGTCGTACCGGAGACCGTCCAGAACGGAGCCAAGAAAGTTAGTGCCAACGGTGCGAGCCACAACAAGAAACCGACACCGTCCCCGGTGCCGTCTCCGTCTAAAACTACCACAAAAGACCAAGACGCCGCGAACGGCAAGAAGGCGTCGCCTGCGCCGTCATTATCGTCCTCTCCTGTTCGTTCGAGTGTTCCAGCCCCCAAGGTTGTTCCTCCTATGACACCAGCTCCAGTGGTAGCCACGACCACTACCACGACCACGACCACCACCATCAAGAGCAAAACAACTGGGTCGGCCAAGGTGACGAAGCAAAGCAAGCGGAAATCAGGCGAACCGTCTTCGGTAACCAAGTCTGCAACCAACGGCAAGGCGGCCAACGGAAAGCACTGAGATAAGCTGACGTGCCCATCCCAGTCCTCTTCCCTTGTTTCTACTGTAGAACTCTGTGAATATGTGATTTTTTTTGCATTTGTCGGAATGATTTGCACTCCCAAGGCGCGAGTTGTTGGAGATTGAGAACAACTAACGCTCTTGTCCTAGTACGACTGGGCGGTAGAAGATCTCGAGCGAACGTCGCGAAGGTTCGTGAGTGCAAGGAATCAAGGCTGACAGGCGATTGTTTCTTCAAGTGAAGATCAGAGTGGGGACAGCAGGAACGCCAGTGAGTGGCGCTCTCCTGAGGCCGGCGACTCGTCACTATTCTGTGCGATCTCTTCAACTTCGACAACGTTGACGACCTCAGCTTCATCCTCTTCAGTGTGCTGGAGGACTGGCGACGGCGGCGTCACCATCACAGCATCGCCATTGCCGTCGATCGCTGTCACCTCTACGACGCGATTCGGCTCTTCACAAGCGCCACTTTTGCAGGCATCTGCCGGGCTATCAATCGATGACTCCGATTCGACCAAGATCATGCTCTCTTGCCCCAGCCGTGCGCCGTGGATGAACCGAGCTGCGGCACCCGCGTCGCCGTCCAGTGCGTCCCGCAGTGCTGCAACGAAGTCGGCCTCAACATCGTGGCGAACGAGGAGACCGGCGTCGTTGAAGTACAAGTGGAAAAGCAGCGGAATCCGGATAGGGCGACCGAGCGCGCGAGGCAGCAGCGCTGGATCGTGGTTTGCGTGCGGGAAGACCGTGTCGACTCCGCGGTGCGTCAGCACGCCTCGAGATTCCGACATGCACTTGACCACCGTCCCGCTGGAAGGGCCCCCCGACTCGCTGGTCTTAAGAATCTCCGTAGAAAACAAGACACTTTCGTGGACGTGGAAGAGGTCAGTGTACAGAAACCACTGGTCCATCAGCGAGTCGACGCCCAGCCCCGTGACGCCCAACGATAGAACCGCGTCGGCGATTGACGCGATGAACGCATGCTGCTCTGGATAGCGGTCGAAACCTCGATATCCGTAGGCGAATCCGTGGAAGTATCGCCCGACCACCCGCAGAATGGACACGGGCGAGTCGGCTCGCGTGTAGAGCGACCTCGTATGGAGCAGCGCACGTCGCATCGCAAGATCGTACAGCTCCTGACGGAGATTGTGGATGTCGAGCGTGAGATTGTAGATCTGCGAGTCTTGGTGGGCGCGCTTGGCAATGGCGTAGGCCTCCCGCGGAGATTTCTTTCGTGACCGCTTCTTCTTCATCGTTGAAGTGGCGTCGGAACGTCTTGGCGGCATTGCTTGACGCAGTTCTATGATTGGTCGTATTCCAATGTTCTGCAACAACCACTCCATTTGCGGCTCACCACGAGGTGTGCATATATCGGACCACCGACTGTGCCTGGTGTATTGACAGTCTAAGAATGTATCCATCAAGGACAACCACACGAGACCGATGGAAGAAGTAAGCGATCACTCGTTGCTCATCTCGAGCTCTTCGATCCATACGTGCATGGGTCTCAAGAAACGCACTGTGGACTCTCAATCATGCTCTCTTCGCCGACCCGAGCACCGTCCAAGAAACTGAGTGTGTCGCCACCCGGCAGATTCCGAATCGCCGTAAAGAAATCGGTCGCGAGATCTTGCCGCACGAGTTGGCCGTTGGCGTCAAAGTGCACGTGGAACAGCATGGGGCAGATCATGTCGGAATCCAACGCTTGAAGCAGCTGCCACAGCCGAGTCCGCGCGTTGGGAAAGACCGTGTCGATCGCAAGACGCGTGAAGACCCCGTGGAATTCTGTGGGACACTGGAACATGACACCCGACTCCAACGGAACGGCCACGCTCTCGTGGAGGGTGACACAGCGGATCGCAAAGACCGTCGTGTACCGCCGCCATTGCTCGAGCAGCATGTCGATGCCGAAGGTTGTGGTGCCGATCGTAAACTGGTCCGAGGCGATCGACCGCACAAACTCGCCATGGGCCGAGTCAATGCCGCGTAGCCCATGGCGGAAGCCGTCAAAGTACTGTGTGAGAATGGATGTGATGTCAGCGAGGCTCTTGGTATTGGCTCGCCGCGCTCGGTCGTGGAGGAGGTTGCGGTAGACCTGGAGTTGGTGGATCTCTTGCTGGAGGTTGTTGATATCGAGCGTGAGGTTGTATATTCTCGACTGCTCGGCAGCATTGCGGGCTTCGAGAAGCAGATCGCGCGGCGATTTCTTCCGTCGGTACGGTGGACGGACACCTTGGTTGGAGGAAGAGACCGCCAGAGAAGCAGCAGCCTCGACGACTTCTTCCGAAGAGGGACAGACAGTTTGATTTGACGCGGACGACTCACTCGTGGACGCGGTCGACGTTAAAGTAGACTCGACGGACGGCGTGTCTGTCTGACAATGCGCGGGGGAGTCGGGCTGCAAGGACATGGTGGCGTTTTCAACAGTGGTGGAGCCGACCCGTTGTTTCATCGAGGAATGGATGATCTCTCTCTCATTCTCTCTTTGCCGTGTAGACAGGACGAAACGGTCGGGTGAGTTCATGGACTGTCCCGTTAATGTTAAGACCACTACCGGTACAGACCTGTCGAGTATCAATATGACGAGCGAAGACGTGAGCTTCATTCAGGTCAAGTGATCCCCCCCCCGGGTGTGGGACGCAGCAGTTTTGCGTGGCAAGGATTGCTCATGGGTTACGTCATGTCTCTTCAATGTCGAGGATGTTAAGACTTTCTCCCGTGTCCACACTGTGGCTATTGGCGCGAGGGCAAACTCTCGGAAATCCAAATCCGCTAACACATCAGGCAGGCTGCGACATTGATGTTCGTGCTTCTCGAATGTATCGAGTCAACCACGCGACAAGCCATCCATCCTTCGACATCATGGCGCACGAAACGGCCGGTGTCGTTGAAGTACAAGTGGAACAGTAGCGGAATCCGGATAGGGCGACCGAGCGCGCGAAGCAGCAGCGCTGGATCGTGATTGCGGGAAGACCGTGTCGACTCCTCGGCGCGTCAACACGCCTCGACGTGGAAGTATCGCCCGACTACCTGCAGAATGGA
>JAADXL010000236.1:0-39485 GCA_023337755.1 Pythium aristosporum
GAACTCTGAGGATTACATGTATACGATTGGGGAATACATGTTACCTTTCGCCCATTTGAAATATGGCACGGAGTTTATCTTTCAACAAGACAACGCTCCAATCCATGTTTCCAAAAAAACCAAGGCATTCTTTGCCGAGGTAGGCCTTGAGGTTGTCGACTGGCCGGCGCGATCGCCCGATCTCAATCCAATCGAGAACCTCTGGGCCACGATGGCTCGCCGCGTATACAAGGATGGCAAATAGTACGATGACCTCGAGGAACTCCGCGAGGCAGTGCTTATTGCGTGGGAGTCTATTTCCCTGGACGAGGTCCGCGGTGTGATCGAGTCAATGCCTCGCCGCGGTATTGAGGTCATTGAACGCAAAGGCGACAAGACTCATTACTGAAGACAAGCACTCTGACCATCACTCAATTAATATAGATTTCAGTATGGTCCGTCTGTTCGGGTGGTTTTGTCCATGGTCCATTTTTTTCTGTTGTATGGGAGCGATCCGTCAGCTTGAGAAATCGCGGTTGTTAGCACAAACCACACGTGGCAAACTCTGATTGGCACGTCATATCCAAACAGCATCCCGAAATTCGCAGTAGTTTTTTCAAAATTTAAAGTTTTGCGTGCGTTCGCTCATTTTTGTCCCGGAGTTTATGACCCCTTTCCGGAACCGACTGGGGTCGGTCAAAACTCTAAGAAGCGCTAACCGATTTGATTGGGTTTCAAGAAGTAATTTTTCCCTAACCCCGATAAATCACTTTAGTCTGTGAACACTTTTACATACATTGAGTGAGTATTTTGTTTTACCTAGCCCTTCAAATCTCTTACCCTATCGAAACAGATATAATATCTGATGCCATTATTTTAATTGGCCAACTTAATCTGAGGGCGCTGCTGTTAAAAGTTTTTGTCTCCCCCAGTCGGTTCCGGAAAGGGGTCTTATGCAGTTTCAAGTTCGATGCATGATTTTACCCAATGGGACACGTTACTTCACAATAGTCACAGGACGTTATGGGGCACTTTTCTGACCAATCAAAATGTTCCAGGATGCTCAATTCGTTGTTCAATTCAATTTTGAATTGCATGGTGTTGTTGCCCAGCCACAAGCGCCCGCAATCGCACCACTGAGACTGCGCCACAAGGCCATCGCGAAGATGTCGTCTGGATTCGGATTCAAGGGCCGCGAGGGCCGATGCTATCGCTTCTGGAAGGACGTTGAGCAGTGCAGCGTACGTGGCGCATGTATTACGACCCCGCGCGCGGCGGCGCTGTGACAGGAGGATGAAGATTATGATACTAACAGGATATGGACTCTAACAGAAAGAGACCGAAGTCGCCGGGCAGTGCGGCAAGCAGGTCGAAGACTACTTGGAGTGTCTGCACCACAAGAAGGAGGTGCGTTTATGAGGAGAACCTCTATACGCAAGATCTGCTGTTCGATCGTACTCACTCTTTTTATGGACGCTCTCACCTGCAGCTCACGCGCATGAACGCCATTGTCGTTCAGAAGGAGAAGAACGAGTCTGGCCACGGCCACGATGACCACGGGGGCGGACATTAGTGGTATCCCAGGCGTTTCACACGGTGGCACTGAGCCGGTCATTATCCCCGTTGAAGAAAAGTGAGGACCGAGACTTGGAGGAGGCAGAAAGCTGGAATCAATTCATCACCCGCCGTCGCGGCATTGCGTTTGTGCGTCTTTGAGTCGTCGCGAGTCGCCTGCGCAGTCTATGGAGCGGGCGATAGGGGACTCTTGCCACTCTATTCGCTCTTGGAGAAAGTCGGACTGAAGAACGGGGTGTGCGATCCCTCGTGGGTCTCATGAGTCCATGTTCGTTTACTCGCCACACCTGGAGTTCTTCTGGTGAGCCACAAGACCTTGGCATCTGGGTTGCACTGCAGGCACAGCGTTCGCTGCATGATCGAGTGTGACTGTACGAATGAAGGAGTCGCGTCACTATTCACTCTCCCGCTTGAGTCGCACAGACAGGAAGTATGGATCCAGCTCACTGATGGGAGCGCGGTGGGCTTTCTCTAGTCCCACTGTGGCAAAAGGTGCTCATCGCAGGGGTCGCTGACGACTCGTCCTCCATGGGGACGCGACCCTCCGCTGTTGTGTGCTTGGGTTTCGCCCAGGCGTCCTGCCCTATCCTGCTGCCCACCAGTGCTCCTAGACACACAGACCCACAGACACGCGTCTCCTTCTCTCCACCGAACCTTCGATCTGGCCGCCCCCATCCGCAGCTTGCGTGCCGCGCTTCGAATGCCGCTCTGTGAGTGAGTTGAAGATCGCGGCGTTTCACCCACCTTCGTGCAACATAAGCCACGACCGACCGTTGCACTGTTCTTCCAGATGTGAGTTGGGAAAAAGGAAGAAACGGCGGCCGCCGAGATCGGCCATTCGGCCATCGCTCGGCAAGGCGCCCACTCGCGGTGCGGACGCGTGAAACCTTCGCCAGCTACGGGTCCCCTCCGAAACCCAAACCCAAAGCACCCAAAGCGCCGCTGGGACACAGCGAGAAGGGGTAGCGCGCTCAGACTGGTGCTTTGTCTGGGCGCTTGTCGCCACGCTGCCTCAGAGCCCACTCGCTAACTTCTGAACGCTCCATGCTCAAGTACGAGGAAGGCCGATGCATTGGCCGTGGCAGCTATGGCTCGGCGCACTTGGTCACGGAGCGCGCGACGAATCAGCGATACGTCATCAAGAAGATCCCCATGGAGCTGCTCAGCGAGTCGGAGAAGCAGCAGTCGTTCCGCGAAGTGGAGCTGCTCGCGAAACTCAAGCACCCGAATGTCGTCGAGTACAAGGAGAACTTTGTCGAGAACAACGTGATCCACATCGTCATGGCCTACTGCGACGGCGGTGATCTCGCCGGTCGTATTAAGGAGCGCGCCGCGATTGCTGCGAACGGCGGCCACGGGTACTTTGACACGCGCCAGATTCTCGACTGGTTTGTGCAGATGGCGATGGCCATCAAGTACCTCCACGAGCAGCGCATCCTGCACCGCGATCTAAAGACCAGCAACATCTTCCTCACGACGCAAAACGTGATCAAACTGGGCGACTTCGGCATCGCCAAGACGCTCGACTCGACGCTTGACCAGGCCAAGACCGTCGTGGGCACGCCGTACTACATGAGCCCCGAGGTGTGCGAGAGCAAACCGTACTCGTACGCGAGCGACGTCTGGTCGCTGGGCTGCGTCTTGTACGAGATCGTGGCGCTCAAGCACGCGTTCGACGCACCGAACATTCTCACTTTGATTCTCAAGATCGTGCAGAATGACGTGCGTATTCTACGAGGGATAGCCGACCGTGCTACACGAACTAACTCGCTATTTCTGTTGCCTCTGATCAACACAGTTTGCTGCTGTGCCAGCACACTACGACCCCGAGATCTCCGACATCCTCAAGCGGCTGTTGGACAAACGCCCCGAGGTTCGGCCAACCATGGACCAGATCTTTGCGATGCCATACGTGCGCAATCACATGCAAGGTGCGTTGGTATATAGATGACGACTGTCTTGAAGCGTGCTCGTGCTCACTAGTTGATCAACTCGGTATTTCTAGCGCTTGTGGAATCCGGGGGATCGCTCAAGATGACTGCGGTTGCGCGCCGCCCGCACGGCACACCAAAGCGACGAACGCCACACACCAAGGGTGGAGGACGGCGGGCGTCTGCCGATACGAGTCACGGGAAATCGCGCCGTGGCGGAGGACCGGCAGCGCAGAATCGATGGGCCGCTATCTCGCCAACCGACCGCGAGGAAGTGGTCACTGGCGATGGCAGCGACCTCGAACTTCTGGACGCGTCGGGCATACTGGACGAGTCCAGTCTTGATATTCGACTACCCGAGCGCAGTAGGACTCCCGAGCCGTTGGTCATGGGCGCGTCCGACGAGCTCGGTCCACCTGCAGGATGCTTTCAACCGCAAAAGCCAGCGACGGCCGTGCGACCATCCCCGACTCGCAAGAAAGCAGCCGCTGGAAACGGAAACGCGAGCGGCGTTGCCTGGGTTGAGAGACGCGGGGGTTCTGACGCTGCACGATCGATTTCGAGGCGATCGAGTGCCGAAGAGGTAGAAGAGGAGCTCGACAATCGCTTCCAAGTTGAAGCAGCCGAGGCGCTCATGAATCCAAACTTTCAGCGGGTCTACGCGGAAGAATGCGACGACAGCCTCACGGTCAAATACGCACCGCAATCGAGAAGTCGAGCACGCCAACAGCAGCAGCAACGCGGGGGCAGTGGGAAGCCCCCAAAGCCTGGACACGACACTCGTCGACGCGTTTTCGATCTGGCAGTTGGCCAACGACAAGGCATCCCGCCACGCGCGGGGGCACCACGACCTTCTGCTGCACCGTACAGTCTCCAGGAGCGGGGAGGAATCAATTCGAGACGATCAAGTGAATCGGATACGACGCCGCTCACGTTGACTCTGTCTCTTGAGGACTCGATGATGGTCGACGGCGAACACGTGGACGCGACCAACGACGTTTCGAATCTGAGCGACAGCGGCATGCTACGACAGTTGGAACTGGAAGAGGCGAGTTCCAGTGACGACGAAAACGAGGATGCCTATTCGTCCAACAGCGACGACTACGACGGCGAAGAGAACTTCTACAGCGAGCACTCGGCCTACAGCGACGACTCGGACTTTGCCGGTGAAGAAAACGAAGCCGAGTACAGCGATGACTTTGAAGAGCTGGATGGCGAGATCATCGAGTACGCCAACGAAGACTTTGTCCCTGAAGACGACCCTGCCTCGTCTCCCAACACGCCGACTTCGACTGTGACAACCATCGTCGGTCCCGGCTGCAGTGGGTCTTCAACAACACCACTTGGGTCATCGTCGATTCGGTCGCCTAAGCAGCTTGCGAGCTCTCCGGCTTCGCATCGCGCCCCTCGCGAAGTCCAGTGGGTCATGCGGAATGTCGCCCAGAGCCTCATGGAGAGTTGTGACAATTTGAGTGTGGCGTGATGA
Source organism: Pythium aristosporum (assembly GCA_023337755.1). NCBI lineage: Eukaryota > Oomycota > Peronosporomycetes > Pythiales > Pythiaceae > Pythium > Pythium aristosporum. Next base: position 4,972 of record JAADXL010000236.1, read on the forward strand.
GAATCAACAGGCGTCCAATAGTGAGAAACCAAATCTATATAACCTTCAACTCTCTGGCCCACTGACACGCCCACTACTGCGTGGCGTCGCTGGGTTGGAGACTCTCGTTGGGGAACGCTCGATAAGCTACCAATGGACTGATGCTGTCGTCCGCAACATGGATCTCGACCGTCTCGCCGGCACCAATCAAATACGTTTGCCCCATGCCGACGGCAAACGTCTTTTTCTGGGACACAAGACGCGCGCTGCCCGCGCCACTCACGACGAGCAGCACAGACGCGCCATGTCGTGCATGGAGCAATGTTTTCAGCTGTTTGCTCGACGGCCGGACAGTCACGACCTCGACCTCGAACTCGGGGACGGGCGGGGAGTAGACGCGAACGCAGTCCGTGACGCGGTCTCCCAGCAGAATCGCGGGCCGACACATGCGGTACGTGAGCATCTCGTAGAGCGTTTCCTTGTCAATGAACTTTGGCGTGAGTCCTGCGCGCACGACGTTGTCGGAGCACGCCATGCACTCGACACAGTCGCCTGAGAGATATGCGTGCGGTTCATTCGCGCCGAGAAAGACGGCTTCGCCCGGTTGCAGCGTCACGTAGTTGAGCAGGTACGGGCAAAAGCAGCCAATGTCATCGCCGTACTCGCCAATGAGTCGCAGCACGAGCGCGTCCACGTCCGACAAATCGGCCACTGGCTTGGCGCCTAGACGCGCGCGCAGGTTCGCCACCTGCGCGGCAATCGCGTCGTGGCTTGCGTGGATAAAGCCATGGAAGTACTCGCGGAGAGCGTTCTGAGTGCGGCGTTCCGAGAGTGCACACGCGGCTGATGGATGAACAGACAGTCGAACCCACAGACTCAGCTTTGGAGGCCTTGCTCTGCCATATCAATCGGACGGACTTACCTTCTTCCGTGGCAATCGCTCGCAGCTCTGGTACGGCGTCGATATGCGCGACGATCTCATCAATCGGTCGGAACTGGCACCTGTACAGTAGAGAGCAAACCCACTGAGCACCACAGCACACGTACAAATCGCACCAGCAGTAGCAGAGCCACATACAATGCCTCAAAACGCGTGAGAGCGATCGTCATCTCTGGCTTGTGGTTCGCATCCTTGTAGATCGCTGGGAATTTGGCATGCAGCGAACGCGCAAGCGCAAGGTCCGGGTGTGCCTAGACATCCGCACCAATAGGCACCATAAGCCACGGATGTGCCACATCGCCTGCGTTTCCATTGCAAATCGAACGCACCTGAATCGAGAGCGCCTTCTCGACGGACAGCACCTTGAAGAGAAAAGGAAGATCTCCATTCTCGGCCGCTGCGCCCGCCGCCGCCGGGTGGTTCTTCAAAGCAAAGCAAGCACATTATCAGCGAGCGTGCACAGCAGATTGCCCCAACAATGCAAGCGCCGTTACCACGAGCCACTCGCTCAACAGCTCAGTCGCTTCGCCGTTGCGGACGATCTTGGTCGGGCCACTCGGATGCGTGCCCATCCTGGTAACGTCCATGAAGGATCACCCCGTCAGCAAAGAAGCAGTACGCTTGCACCACCAGCCATCTGCGAAGCGCTTCTCACCATAGCTCTGCATACGTGACGTTCTCCGCCACGTGGAATCTCGGGTCGCTGCCTTCCTGCTCAATCCAGGTGAGTGTTCGTCAGGCAGAGCTGCTCGACTGTGTGGTATCTTTTGGCGGCCGTACCATGAGCTGCGCGACGCGGCTGTCACGGCCGCGCTTCCCCCATGCGTAGGTTTGCGCAACGCACTGCAGACGCTCCATGGCCGCTGCGTAGATCCACCGCGCAGTTCCGAAGCACGCGCCGCCGCGATCTAGATGGGCAGGGCCGATGTCACTGTCCCCGCTCTCAAAGGGTCGAGGAAAGATGCACCTCCCGAGATTCCCCGTGTCCGTGATTCCCTCGCGTTAGTGCCAGAGCCTGGTCACTGCGGGGTAGGCTTAAGTAGCACTAAGCAGCCCAAGCACCAATCGCAGCGGCTCACGTAAGTTACTTCAGAGCCATCAGCAAGACCCGAACCGGTCATCAAGCGTCACGAGCGACGTGAGCCAAAGGAAACAAGGAGGAAAGTACAGCACCGACACCATGGCGCGGCTCTGCCAGATCTGCGAGACCCAGGAGTCCAAGTACAAGTGCCCGTCGTGCCGCGCGCCGTACTGCAGCGCTGGCTGCTACAAGACCCACAAGGAAACGCCCTGCGAAGGAGGAGCGACCGACGCGACCAATGGGAATGGGTCGACCACCAATGGTGTTGGCACCGTTGCAATTGAGCCTGCGGCAGTCCGTGGTGGGTCCAAGCCCACGACCCACGAAGAAGCAGACGAGCACATCGACCCAACCAAGCTTCTGACGCCAGAGCAGCTTGCCGGACTGCGCCAGTCCGCCGCCACCAAGGAACACCTTGCTAACCCTCACGTTCGCGAGTTGCTGACACAGGTAACCACCTTTCTTCTCATTATGCTGAGGAACCGACGTGTGCATTGACCCTTTGGCTGGCTTCTCAATACCAGATCGACTCGTCTGCAAATCGCATGAAGGCGCTCGAGAAGGCGCTGCTCGACCCCGTCTTCTCCAACTTTATGTTCCGAGCGCTTGATGAGGTACTGCCCTGATTCAGCTGGCTCTGCGAGAGTTGACCTGGATTCTCTCATCGAACTGTTGGCCTTTGCCCTGTGCTCTTGTAGATTGAGAGCAACGCGTGATTGCTTCTGCATGCGATCGCCCGACGTCTGCCGTGGGAACTGCCAAATAACTCATTCGCCGCAGTTACCCTTTCATATCCGTAATCGTTTTAGCCAGGGTTTCGTACCAATCATCCACTCCTTTCGCAGCTTCGATATCCGGCCCGAGGAGTGACGATGGCGCGCCGCGGATTCCACTCGTTCATGAACTCGGTCGTGCCCATGGTGCTCGAGCAGTCGCCGCGTGGCGAGCGCGTCTTCGACATCTACTCGCGGCTGCTGAAGGAGCGCATCGTGTTTGTCCACGGGCCCGTGAACGATAGCATGGCGTCGCTCGTGACGGCGCAGCTGCTATTTCTCGAGGCCGAACACCCCGAGAAGGACGTCTTCATGTACATCAACAGCCCCGGTGGTGTGGTGACGTCTGGTTTGGCCATCTACGACACGATGCAATACATCCAACCCCGCGTGAACACGCTGTGCATCGGGCAGGCCGCCTCGATGGGCGCGTTGCTGCTCGCGGGCGGCGCACCCGGCCACAGATTCTCGCTCCCAAACTCACGGGTACGTTGCAATTGCGACCGGGCCCGATTGAAATGCAGTGAAGTTCTCTAACAGGAGGACATTTGACTGGATCCTGTGGTCCGCAGATAATGATCCATCAACCGTCGGGCGGAGCGCAGGGCATGGCGAGCGACATTGCGATCCAGGCTGAAGAGATCATTAAACTTCGAGCACGGTACGCTCTTCGATTCCAAACGTTCAGTTCTCAGTTCTGAGTTGGGGTTGTACTTGTGTCCAGGCTGAATGGGCTCTACGCGTTCCACACTGGGAAACCGCTCCAAGCGATCGAGAAGGCCATGGACCGAGACCTGTTCATGGAACCGCAGCAAGCGGTGGAGTTCGGGCTCATTGATTCCATCATGGCGAAGCGAAACCTCGGCGCAAGCCCATAGAGCTTCAAGACCTCAGCACCTTTCGTCACAGGGATCTTCCTCACAGAATCCAATCCCACCGAGTGCACAATCTAGGACTCAATGCTTGATGATATTGATAAAAAGACTTTGGCGTGTGATGCCACACTGTGTGTAGACTACACTGCTCGTGGCTGTACAGAAAGCCCTTGAAGACGCCATGCCGACACCAATATCGACACCTTCCTCCCCCATTGACAGAGCCTTGGTCGTCATTCGTCCTTGAATTTATTCATCCATCTCTCCCTCGGGCTCGTCAGCGTGACCCATCTCCCAGCTCAAGTCAGGCAGGTTGTCGCCGCGCTTTGCCTATACATTTTTGACGAGCACGTTTAGTTTCTGTTACTATTGGGATCCATACAGGGTCCAAACGCTTGATACGTACGGCTTGTCGGAGCGAGTTCGGGTCGTACAGCGTCACGACACCCATGAGCGTCGCCAAGGCGCCAAGCGCGAAGCCCAGGTGCTTCAGCGCGGTGTACTTGGGGATGTGCGGGGCGTCAAAGTCAATGAGCGTCTCGGGCGCGACGCCGTCGTTCCAGACCAGCTCCGAGTGCTCGTGCAGCGGCTGGGTCGCGGCCGGCAGACGCGCAAACGGCGGCGGCGGCGGACGGTGGTGGCCATGGCCACCACGCACCATCTGCGTCGAGCGGCGCACAGTGAGGCTCACGCCTCCGCGGAGCGCGTGGGCGATGCTGCGCGAGCTCATGTTTCTCTGCTTCACTGGGCTCCCCCGGTCAGTCTCTGCGGTCGGCCATTATGCACCGACCGCTCATACCGGTGAAACCGGTAAAGTTAGAAACCGATTATCTAACCGATACAATACTGGTACTGAAACGGTATATTCGAGAAGGCAACTTGGGCATCACACTCTGGATACAAGCAAGCAATGGCGACGGCGAGCGCGCTGCGGAAGGATGCGCTGGCTCTGTATCGCGCGTGCATGCGATCGGCGCGCAAGTGTCCAGAGTGGGAGCAGCGCGAGATGATGAAGACGTACGTGCGCATGAAGTTCCGAGACGAGGTCCACACGCAAGACACGTCGCGGATCAAACGGCTGCTTGCGGACGCGCGCGAAGAGCTCGAGCGCATGGACTACTACCACTCGGTGTACGAGGAGAAGCAGAGGCAGCGCGCCGCCGTCACGGGTAGTAACTCCACCAATGGACTTTCTACAAAGGCGACGGTGCCATCGGCAGATCCAACTGCCGCATCGAGCATATTTCTCCACGCAAAATGCCCCGGGTGCAGCAGCGACTACGTTCCGCCACAGGCCAAATTCTGCTCTTCATGCGGATTGAAGCGGGTGTGATGAAGATGATGCGGATGCGTGTGGACCACCAGTTGATACGCACAGCATGGACGCCACCCGCGACGGACTGCGATGCACGTAGAAGTTAAGAACGCCAGAAAGAGTACGACATCCATCTTATATTACCGCACAATCGAAATGGCTCGGGGAGGCCATGCCTGTCAAACGTATGAGATTGAGTTGAGCGTGAGTTGCAGTAAAGGCACGACAAGGAAGACGGCAGCAAACGCACCACTGCTTGCACGCGGCCGTCGATGAGCGCGGCGGGCACGGCGCCCATGTGGCGCGAGTCCACTGACATGGTGGCATTGTCGCCTTCCACCCAGACGTGGCCCTTGGGCACGACCAAGCGGCCGGCGCGCGTCTCGTCGAAGCGCGGCTGGAGCTCGATCGTGTCCCCTTCCTACGCAAGACACAAACAACTCAGCGCTATATACGAAGCGTTCGCCCTGCCAATCCGTACCAGTGCGAGGATGCGCTTGATGACTTTGGATCCGTCGCCCCGTGTGGGCGAGCGCAGCAGCACGACGTCACCGCGCTGGTAGCGGCGCCAGCGCGGCGAGAGCCGGTCGATCAGCGTGACCGACCCGTCGGGCACGGTCGGCTCCATGGAGCGGCCGATGCCGTACATGGCGTCGAACGCTGTGACCTTGATGGCGAAGGCCCAGCCCACCACCAGCGCCGCGTTCCGCACGAGCACAGGCGCTGGCGCCATTGGCGTTATTGTTGGGGAAAATGGCGTGGGGACGCAAATGGGACGTGATTTTAGCCAATCATATGCGCTGATTGTATATTTTATCCAATGAGAAGGTTTCAGACTTCAATGGTTCGAACTGGGACTGCAACCTGTCATCATTGAGATGACTTGGCCACTAGCGACTCCGCATTCCGCTCGACATCGAGTTGCTTCTGGGTAATGTATTCGACTGTGGTAGGACACGACGCTAGCGAAGGGCTCAGGAAGTGGATGGCTCTCGAAACGCCTGGGACGCGAACTGCTTCTCCATCAGCGTGAGCTTGTTGAGCGGCCATATCTGCAGGCAACGCCACACGTGAGACCAGAGCACCAAAGGCCGTACATCATACACTAAAGGAGCACGCACTCGCATCACGACGCGCCCCTGGAGCAGCGAAGACGGCACGGGGCCGTAATAGCGCGAGTCGTGCGAGTCGTGCTTGTTGTCTCCTTCGAGCCACACGTGGCCGCGCGGGATCTACCATCATTACCCCCACATTGCCATCGGAACTCACGAGCACGAGGGGTCACAGACCACTATTGTGGTGCATTCGCGTACCTTGTGGAACTCGACTTCCGACGACGAGTAGCGCGGTCGTACGCAGACTGTATCGCCCTCCTGGGTCACGTGTACGGGCGAGTGTGAGTACATCGCCAGCGCAAGGACACAATATGCACCACCCCACCTTGGCGATGACGCGCTTGCAGACCGTGTGGCGAGGGTTGGAGACGGACCTCGCGATCACGACTTCGCCGCGTTCGTACGCGCGAAAGTGCGGCGTGAGCTTGTCCACGAGCACGATGTCGCCGTCGCGGTTGAGCGTCGGCAGCATGGACGGGCCCACGCACTTGATGGTGTCGACGGTCTGCAGCAGGCAGAAGGCCGCGCCGGCAAAGCGCGCAAAGTAGGACGCCACCAGCGCCGCCTCCTTCACGTGCGACCGCATCTTATTTGGCAATGCGGGACTTCTCTGCAACCACGCGATGGGGCTTTCATTGGTGGTTATGGGAGCTGCATTTTGGCCAATGGAAAGGGAGAAAGAGATGTTGAAGCTGAGCCTATTCTGGGGACAGCGAACGAAACGAATTCGCATTGCGCCACGCGTGACAAGCAGCCCTTCATTCTCAGTCTGTCTGGTAGTGGGGGGAGGAAGGACAGAGAGAGAGAGAGAGAGGACATGGCGAGCGACGCGGCGGCCGATGCGGAGCTGCTGGACGGTGAGTGGCGAGATGAGATAGAGCGGCATCTGATCCGGTGCGCTGACGCGGCTGGATAGCAGAGCTTCTTCTGCAGGACACAGGAGGGATGGTGGAGACTCATGAGAGTGAGCCGACTGGACGTACCGAAGAGTTGGCAGGCGTGATGACCAGTGGTCAAGACATGTCTGCGGAGGACGTTCTTCGGCAGCTGGATAGCGTGACGTTGTCGCTCGACGGTGGGACTGGCGACGCGGTCGAGAATCTTGGCGACTCGGAGCCGATCAGTGAGCTACTCACCTGCAGCCAAAATGCTACAAGGGACGAAGAAACAGTAGCGCCTGTCGTGTCGGCAGTGGAAGAAGACGAGGACGAAGAGGTGATGGTCGACGCCCTGGAGGAGGCGCCGGCGGTGGAGGTGGTGGAGGTTCGGCCCGAGAACTCGTCGGATCCGCAAGTGAGACTGAGCTCAACGGAAACCAACGACGCTGAAAGCGCTCCGCTCGTGGCGCATATGATTGGTCAGACTGAAGAAAGCGCGTCAGCTGAGGCGGATGATCTCCTCTCAAGTGGCCGAGTGTCGACGGAAGCAGAGGAGGCAGCCGCGCCAGATCAGGGAGAGATACCTTGCGCAGCGAATGGCGAAGAGATGCCCAACAGTAGTGCGACTGTAGCCGCAATGTCTGATGAGACAGAGTGGGAGGCATCAGCGGACCCCCCACTGGAAACGCAGCACGGTGATGCTCAAGCGCCTGACGATGGCGATCAAGTAATGCCTGAGGGGCTGAGTAATGAGTCGGATGGGGATCTCACTGCTGTCGACTCAACTTCACCGCCGAGGGAAGATTCCGTATTGACGGAACAGACCGTGTTGATGGAACAGCCCGTGTTGATGGAACAGAGTGGAGCGGAAGGGGAGGGCGAATACCAGTCGCAACAGCCTTCCGGCGATGGCTCGGGGGAACCCATCGTTCCACGCCCCGAACTCAATGTCGGAGACGGTGTGGAGTATCTGGTGTCGCCACCACCAGCGCCGATGGCGACTCTGCCTCAGCCCACGTTTAGCGGCAGTCTCAATCCAGCAAACGCCTCCGGCCAAGACGCCGGCGACGACAACGATGGGGATGACGACGACGACGATTCGGACTCGGAATATGAAGACGAGGCAGTCGTTCCGCCGCCATTGTCGCTGGAAGCCACGAGTGACAATGAGGAAGAGCTCGAAGTGGATACCGTCGTGGCCGAAGAGATCCGAGCGATCAAACGGAATGACGTGGCAGTCACAGAAACGGATAGTGAGGGACAGAAGTCGATCGTTTCCAACCCTTTGCTTATGGCGCTTGCGACTGGCGAGCAAGACCACGCCGCCAAGATGACGCTTCCAGCCGATAGTCGCTCTAAACCGGACGATATCGCGTTCGGCGTTGCCGATCCGCTTGAAGTGCGCGCTGCTCAAGTACCAGTGGTGCATCCCGAGTCCAGCGCCGTCGCGTTTGGTATCGGGTACCAAAGTCTGCGCAAGCGCCCCGACCGCGAGGGCTGTGACGACGCCTACAGTATCGCAAAGGGACCGACGTTCCAGGACCTGGAGAGCGAAGTGACGCTCTCGAGCGACGCGTCCTTAGCGCAGCGGCGTTCCGATGCTCTTGCGGTCGAGCCAGCAGAGGACGCGGATGAATTCGGCGCCATTCCCGATGGAGTCGAGGGGGACGCTGGTGCGGTGTCGCCGACGCGAGTCGAGACCATTTTACAAGCGACGCGCGCGTCGTTAGCCATGCGAAGTGCGGCGGCAGAAGAAGCGGTACTCGTGGAGGAGCTCAAGCGGGCCACTGTGCACGAGAAGCGCCATCTCCGCGAGACACCGCCCCCCGAGAAGACAAAGCCAACAGAGAACGACGGTGCGCTAACGGTCAAAGAGCTACACAGCATCTACAAGCGCGGGCTCGGTGACCACGAAGTACGCTTGCTGGACGATGGCGAAGTCGCCACGGTCCCGAGTGCGGGTGAGACCACGCACAGAGGGCCACACGAGCTCACGACGCCCGCGATCGCAGAGGAAAACGAAGAGGAAGAAGAAGAGGCACACGACGCGGACGCCGTGCGCGTGACCAGCGAGCGGACAGCGACGTTTGCAGACCACTCTGTCAACTCCATGCGAGACGACGACAGCAATGAGTGGAAGGAGATCCACCTGCAGCCCCACCTGCAGCTCGCGCCACCGCTGCCGTCAGTGTCCTCAGCGAGACATGCCGACGCCAACGCGTGCAGCAGGATCACGTACGCAGAGGCGCTGCGCCACTTTCTAGAGAGCGACGCCGTGCTTGCGCATCGCGACTCCATTGTCGCTGAAGAAAAACCGCCGTCGGCGTCCTGCTTTAGCTGCTTTTCCCGGCCGCGGCTCGCGTTCGGCGGTGCGATCGAGCAGCGCGACCGCTTCTTCTGCGTGGCCGCGACGCAGTTTGACCCGCGCAACGCCGTCCACGTGGGCATGCTGCAGACCATCTACCGCAAGCTGCTTCCCACGGGCAGCCACGCGGACGTGGCGCTCATGGGGCCGCACTGGGAGACCATCGGCTTCCAGGGCTCGGATCCATCGACCGATTTGCGCGGTTGCGGCGTGCTCTCTCTGCTGCAGATGCTGCACTTTGTGGAGACGCACGCCGAAGTGGCGCGGCGCTTCCACGCCGCGTCACAGCACCCGACGCGCCACTTCCCCTTGGCCTGCGCGCTGATTAACGTGACGCTCCAGTGCGTGGTCACGCTGCGCAGTGGCGCCCTCTACAAGGAGAGCAACAAGCGCGGCAGTGTCTTTGACGCCGCCAATGCGGTGCGTGTGTAGCCTTTCCTTTTTCTGCCGTTGAGTTGTTGACCCCGTAACCTCTCTGTGGACAGCTCCACGCTGCCATCGCCACGCAGCTGATGAAGGAGATCCAAGTCACGAGCGAAGACATCCCGCTTGTGATGAAGCGCGTGCTGGACAATGGCCGACTGTATCCAGACCGAGCGATCGAGACCCACGCGCTCGAGTCGTCGGATGCGCAGCCGCCGTCTCCTCGTAAAGCCAGCGCAATGGCGGCTAGTCGCGCGCCTTCATCCCACGCGGCGGCTGGCGAGTTCACGGAGATTGGGCTCCACTCGGTCGACGACGACTGAGGAAAAGGAAGAGGCTGTAACACGTAATCGTATTACGTTAGAAAGGGCTCATCGCGTGCCTCTTGAATCCTTGAGCGCATCTTGCGCACTCTGGTGCCACGTATGCTGCCGCTATTGGCGATGGGACTCACCCTACGCCGACTGACAGAGTCCTCGTCGCTCGGCTCGTCGTGGTCCACACGAAAGCAATCGTAGCCGACAATCTCGCGTGCACGTGGTGGCGGCCGGGGTAAAACTGCCGAAGCGGCGAGCGTCGCAGGATGGAGCGTATGGCTTGGACGGCGTGGTGCTACATCTCTAGGTGTCGGCGTCTCTGTTTTGCGTAGAATACTGTGGAGACGTTCAACGTCCTCGTGGTCTTCCAGTGTCTTCTCAAGCGTCCGCCGCAGTTCCTGGAGCTCCTGCAGCGTCGGCGGTGGCCGCGCGCTCGTGATTTGTCGCCGGTCATCGTCGAGGAGCTCCTGCTCCATGTCAATGCAGCTCTGCGTGCGACGTTAGTGTCTTCACAGGGGGTCTATTTAGCAGAGAGGAAGAGGACAACTCACCTGAATAAACTCTATGTCTTCCAGCAGCTGCTGCTTCTCTTCCAGCAGTGCCTCTTGGACGTCGTCCTTGATAGAGTCAATCTCATCCACGTTCAGTCGCTTCCGAACCTGTAGCCATTCGACAAAAGTGAGATGAGTTCCCCATTCATGAAATCGTACAGCGCAGAGCCTCCTCCGACGGTACCTCAGGTGACTCGACAATCGAAGAAGACGTGGTCGACACGGAGAGCGTTGACCCTCGAGAGACGGGTCGGCCCTGAGAGCTTGCGGTCGTGGGTCGCGTTCCCGTACTTGTCCCTGGACGCAGTAGGACGCCATCGCGCGCAGACGAACACGGGCTATGTGGTTCGGTCAGTTCGGCCATGCGCGGTGTCTTTGGTGGACACGTCCAGTCGTTCTCGCCGTTGTCGACCGAGAGCACATACTCAATCAGTTCTTGTTGTTTGGATGACTGCAAGACACGGTGCGTGGCGTTTTGGGCACTGAGATCCGACGCGAGTAGCTTGAGCTTTTCAATAAGCAGCGCACGCCCGGGCGGCTCGGGCATCCGTTGTGGACGACGCGCCACAAGCGTTTCCTGTCCCCGAGAGATGTGAGCCCAGTAACCCATGCTGGAAGGATTCAATCAGCACATCCACGTACCCGAATCCCGTCACTCTGCCGCTGAAACTCGGCAAGAATCTCCACGAGCAGACCGAGTTCTTGCTTCAGCTCTGCGTTTCCATCGATGAGTTGGTTCCCAATCGCGCGGCGCAGCTCCTCGGCTTCCGAGGGCCGCACATGCGGACAGATCTCGTCCCACAGGAGGTGGCGAAGTTGAAAGTACTCGCCCAGCATTGTCGCTTTGGTGGCCGTCGCTCCTTGGGTGCGAAGCGCAAGCAAGCAAAGCGTGACCCGTCGTGGGTTGAAGCGAGACTCAAAAATAGACCAGTGATTTGGACCATGAGTGCCATCACCGGATGCAGCGAACTCGAAGAGGAGCATGGTACCACACGCGGCTTAGTGCCATCACTTCTGCTTCTTCGCTATTGTCATCAATGCCCAACGATCGCCGGCCACCAACAGTCACGTCGAACACGCCTTCCGATAGGAAGACGCACTTGATGGACCACTGCCACTCGACACTGGAGCCGTTGACGACCGCGTCAGCGTCCGCCGTCGAGAGAACTCGCTGGGATTGACCGGCCACCATCACCGCTTCGTCATCTTCGGACTGCAAGAGCTCGATGGAAATGTCGCTCTCACGCACAATAACCACTTCCACCTCCACGTCCCTGCTGCCACTGGCGGACGCAGCCTCTCCGTCGTCATAAGTCAACAGGTCGGCTGGAGAGCTCCAATCATGACGAACCCGAATTGCCACTACACAAGGCTGAAATAACTTCGCCACAAACTCCACAGGCTGGTAGAGCTCGGGGAGCGCCGACTTGTAGAAGCGAAATGGAAATGGCGACCCCCCATCACGTAGCTCGGCTTTCAACGGTTGCGGGTTATCACTGCGCGACAGTTCCAACCCGTCTTGTGTCTGGAGTTGAAACGAAAAGTCGGAACGAATGAGGTGGAGCAGAACGATCTCGCGTTCACTCTCTGACCAGAGCCCTTCGTGGAAGAACAGGGAGCCGGTCGTGCCAAAGTATGTCTTCCATGTCAGCTCGAGGCATTCGTTAAGAAGATCCGCAATCCCCGACCTCTCGGCGACTCGCGTACTTTCCACTCGGGGGATCTTCACCACGAGACACCTGGAGCTCTGTCGTCCGATTTCGATATCCCAGTCTCCATGGCCAGATACAGACCCGCTCTCAATCACGCTTGGGCGAACTCGGACCAAGAAGACGGTCTCTGTGGGGTTCGCGACCTCCACCACGACGGTGCAGGGGTCGTCGTCTGTCGAATCCAATGAAGACGGAAGCATGACGGAGCTCGTGGGGATCACTTGGACGTTGCGAATCTGCAGCGAACCCAAGGAGACCAGCGTCACGACCTGTTGGGATTCGCGGTAGTAAACCGTCGTACTGGCGTCCGCGTCCTCTCCATAGAAAAAGGTCCACTGGAGCTGCTCTTGGCGATTCGCCGTTGCGCGCGTTGGTACAGACCGAAGCGAGACTTCGAACGGAATGGCCAGGTGATCCCCGCGTTCCAGCGGCAGAAACGATGCGAGCGAGTTGCCACTCGCAATACACTTGAAGCATAGACCTTCAGTCTCGAACGTCAACGGAGACTCGGCTGATTGGGTTCCCATTGTGGAAAAGACAGTTCTTGACTGGGCGACACTGAGCGACATGCCTGCTTTGCCGGCTCGGACAGTCACGTGGAGGGTTTGCACGGCGCGTTGTCCGGTATTGCTAACGTGGAGCACACAGCGCTTGGTCTCGTTGGCAAACATACAGATGGGATCCGTGATCGCCATGGACGCGATGGAGGCATCAGTCTCTAAGCTCGCTAAAAGACCACCGCCTCCGGTGTCAGCTTCTTCCGAGAGACTGCCAATCTCCACGAGCGAGAGACTCAACACTGGTAGCGCCTCGACAATCTCGAGTGGCAGTGGCGTCTTGATCCGGAACGACGTCTTGATGTTGAGCACCTTGATGAAGCAGCCCGCCACGTGGAACGCACCAGCGCGGAGGCCACGCACACCCAGCACAATCTTTTTCCGCTTCTCATAAGGCTGCAACACGACCGAACTGGGATACGCCTCCACGACACTCGTGCCTGATGACGGCGAGGGGTTGGGCGGGGCGTCAATCCACACGGCGACTTGCTGGAGATCCAGCTCAATGCCATACGGATTCGACAGCGTCACCTCGACCTGCACACGCTCATAGATAGGAAAGCACCGCTCAAAGCTGCTGGACGTCCCATCCTGCCCATCCGTCTCGTCGTCCGAGTCCGAGTCGCTGCCCTTACGCCGAGACTTTGTCGCCACCCCTGATGACGTTTTCTGCTTGTCAAAGGGGTTGTAGAAGAAGGCCGGAGATTCGGCGACTGTGCCATTTGCGGGCAAGACCCCGCACCTGGCGAGCGCCACATCCTTCTTGAGAAGAGGATTCCGCTGGGCGTCGTATAGGATTCGGATGCCGTCGACATGGATAAAGCTATCGAGCTTCAGCTGTTCAGTGGGCCGCAGGACGGCACACTCGGCTTCCAGAATACTCAGCACGCGTCGCTGTAATCGCTGAATCTCCACGCGCGAGCGCAAGTCCCACACGGGACTTGGCAGTCCGTCCACTCGATTGTAGTGGCCCCAGGTCGGTGAAGGTTCCGATTGTGCAACGAAACCACTACTTGCCCTGGCAATCTCTACATCGGACCCACTGCGGACGCTGCGGGCGCCGTTAAGATTGGCAGCTGCCATGCCACTGCTGACTCCATTCATCAGGTCGACGGCGTTTGCACTGGAACTTCGATGTTTACTCACAGCAACTGACGGCGGTGTGAACGAGGTAGACGAAGGCGTATTGTAGTGCGGGTTGGAGAACGACGAGAAGGCGACCGGCGAGGCCTTTGTCGAGATGGCGTTCACGGCCGCCGAGAACTGTTGCCGCGGCGTGGCCAGCAACGTACGCGGCGTGTTGGCGATCGTTGAGGTGATCGTCGCAGCGGCCGTTGACATGGTCGCTGACGGCGAGTTGGACATGTTGAAGTACCGTTTACTCTTGACTTCGATGCTGGCAGGCGGCGTCGCGTAGACGCCGTGGAAATGCGGGCCACTGCTACTCCCGCTCGCTGCACCACCACCACTGACTCGCGTACTCGTGTGCAGGCCGCTACGGTACCCAGCCGATAGCGAGGCGCGAGGATTGTCGAGTGAGAAAGGAGACTGTGGCTGATCAACGGAGAGTTGGGGCGCACTATCACCTGATGAAGACGGCTGTGCGATTTCATCGCACCATGCTAGAACTTGAAGCAGCTGAATGCAATGACGCCCCACGAGAAACGGCTCGGCCAACAGCTTGGCAATCGAGACAAGCTGCCGAAGCACGTGGAACCGAAGCACGAGCCACGGCTCGACTTCCTGGACCGCCATGGGGGTCGTCACCTTTATCGCTTTTTTGTGGTGCTGCTGCCGTTGGAGCTTCCGTAGCCGCCGCGTTCTTCTCCGCAGACTCGTGGGTTCCCACGTGGAGCGATCGGCCATCCCGAGACGCTGGGAAGTGATCGCTTCGAGGCGAAGGGCGACATGAAGCTCTTGCGCACGTTGCCGCGGGTGGTTCGTCTGACTTCCTGGAGAGGTCATGAGCAGCCCATTTGCTACCGGACGCCATTTCTGCGCGAGCAGCGCGACGGCCTCGTGGAGGTACAGCGCCATGCGCCGATGGTGGCCGACGGCCTCGAGCATACTGGCACTCTGGATGAGGAATTGCACTTGCCGCTGGGTCGCGAGCTCGGGAGACACGGCCACGCCTCGCTCCACGACTTCCCACAAAAGGCGCTTGACCCACGTGGCTTCCTCCATCTTCTCCACTCCCTTTTGGCTCGATAGCTGCACAGCCACGGCCGTGTAGTACAGACCTATATGTTCGATTAGCGAAATCTCGAGTTCGCTCACGCCGGCCCTGGCGTACAGCATGACGGCCTCGGACGCTTTCTCGACAATCTCGACCTGGAACTTGTCTTGGCATTGCTGATACAGACAGAAGACGTACCCTTCCAGCGCGGCTGCGAGCCAGAGCGTATCCCCGGGGGCACCGCCGCTTTTGCGTTCTTCGTCCCGAAGCAGTTCGATCGCAGCCACGTAATGCTCGAGCGCATCGGGGACGCAGCTAAGCAGCACAGCGTAGTCTCCAAAGAGCTTGCGCTGGCGAGCGAGATGGCGCCTACGATTCCGCGTCTCGGCCGAGACAAACAAGGACGAGACACCACCACTGGGCATGGCGCGGTCGTTCGTTGGCGTGGAGCCACCAGAGGACTGCGGCTCGCGTGTGGCGAACGGCGACAGCGAGTGCAGTTGCTGCTGCTGCTGGAGCTGCGCTGTCGTGGACGGCTCGACATTCGTGTCGAGCAGAAAGCCGGCGGCGTCGCCCATCATCTCCATGGGCGCGTGGGTCTGCGTCTGCTGCTGGCGCACGGCCGCGCGCACTGTGCTCTCGAGCGACATGAGAATGGTTACGCAAAGCGTGTCCAGTACGACCTGCAGGTGCAGACTGACGGTCGACATGACGACGCCGTCACCACCGCCGCTTCTGTCCAGTTCGTGGTACACGGGGAACATGACGAGATGCGTGAGCCCCGCGCACTCGTCCCCAGTGCGCTGATCGAACTGGTGCTCAAACGCAAAGCACTTCTGGATGAGCAGCCCCGGGAAGTGGCGGATCGAGTCCATGAACTGCTGGTATGCCACCGCGAGGCTGGGCGTCGTGGGGCAGTGGCAGATGCCCAGCACGCCGACGGCGCGCGCGCCGGCGTGCACGTCTTCGCCGTCGAACGTGTCGATCTTGTCGGTCGTCGAGACGAAGCGGAAGCGGATCGCGCCGGCGCCGTCCCACGCAAACGAGCGAAACGGCGAGAGCTCAGCCGCGTAGCCGCCCGGGCGCGTGAGCGAGCGGATCGCGAGCACGCTATGGGCCTGCAGCAGCCGCACGTAGCCGTCGTAGAGCTCCATGGAGATGGTGCCCACGGGCACGAGGTAGACGAGGAACTCGGCGTGGCGCGTCCACCGCGGGAGCGCGGTCGCCGCCGGCTTGGGCGCCACGAGCCCGTTCATTTCGCCGAGATGGATTCCTTTGTGTGGGGACATTGGCTCGAAAAAGCTCTATTACGCAGTTTGTAACCGCTATCAAACGGTTCTTAATATGATACTTGGACCAAGAGACCGCACAACCCAAGTCCAGTCCAACAGATAGCAGCATGGTCCGCGAGGAGACGCGCGGCGAGCCGCCGTCGCCGCAGGAGGAGCCGCTGTACGTGCCTCTGAAGGTGCGACGCAAGCAGCAGGAAGAGCGGCTCATCAAGCGGCGCCGGCTGCTCCAGGAGAAGCGGCGCCAGGAGCAGAGCGACGAGGACGAGGACGAGGAGGAGCGCGAGAAAGACGGCAAGCGCGCGGGCGAAAGCGACAGCGGCGAGGCGACGGGCTACGCCGGGTACAAGGATGATGCAGATGGTGATGGCGATGACGTCCACCGCAACGCAGACGGGGGCGACGGGCTCACGGCCGCGAAGCGCTCGAACGTGAGTCTGATTGACCAGGCGTACTTGATGCGCAAGAAGATGGAGGAAGAAGGCGTGAACCAAGAGAAGATCCAGAAGGAAACGCAGGAAATCAACATGCTCAAGGAGGCGAGCCACGTGCAGAAGGTGGCGCTCGTGTCGGCGCAGGAGCGAGCAGAAGGCATCCGGTACGAGAAGCCCATGGTCACGACGTGGACGCCGCCCAAGTTTATCGCGGCCATGAGCGAAGAAGAGCGCGACGCGATCCGCAAGAAATGGCACATCCTAGTAGATGGCGACGACATCCCGCCGCCCATCAAGTCCTTTGAGCACATGCGGTTCCCCAAGGCGATCATGGCCGCGCTCCAGGCCAAGAACATTCAGCGGCCCACGCCCATCCAGGTGCAGGCGCTGCCGTGTATTCTCGCGGGCCGCGACATTATTGGCATTGCCTTTACGGGGTCAGGAAAGACCATGACATTCACGCTGCCGCTTGTGATGCTCGCGCTCGAAGAAGAGACCAAGATGCCCATCATCGGAGGCGAAGGCCCGTTTGGACTCATCGTCGGCCCATCCCGGGAACTCATGCGGCAGACCTTTGACGTCGTCCAGCATTTCACGTCACATCTGTTCAAGGCCGGCTCGCCTGAGCTGCGTGCGCTGCTGTGTATTGGCGGCGAAGACAAGCGCGCGCAGTCGGAACTCATTTCGCGACGCGGCGTCCACATTGTGGTCGCCACGCCTGGACGTCTGAATCATTTCCTCCAGCTCAAGGAGATGAATCTGAGACTGTGCAAATACATTTGCCTTGACGAAGGCGACCGCATGCTCGATCTAGGGTTCGATGAAGAAGTCGCGACGACGTTCAACCACTTTTCGGGCCAACGCCAGACGCTGCTGTTCTCGGCGACGATGCCGCAGAAGTTTCAGGACTTTGCCAAGGATGTGTTGGTGAAGCCTGTGATCGTGAACGTGGGCCGCGCCGGCGCTGCCAACTTGGACGTGATCCAAGAAGTCGAGTACGTCAAGCAAGACGCCAAGATTGTGTACTTGCTCGAGTGCCTTCAAAAGACAGCACCGCCCGTGGTCATTTTCTGCGAGCGCAAGGGCGACGTTGACGACATTCATGAATACCTTATCCTCAAGGGTGTGGGCGCCGTCGCGATCCACGGCGGTAAGGACCAGTCCGAACGAAATGAAGCGATCGACCAGTTCCGCAGCGGCCGCAAGGACGTGCTGGTCGCGACCGACATTGCCGCGAAAGGACTCGATTTCCCGGACATTAAGCACGTGATCAATTTCGATATGCCGGCGGAGATCGAAAACTACGTGCATCGCATCGGTCGTACGGGGCGAAGCGGCAAGACGGGTGTCGCGACGACGTTTATCAACAAGAGCGTACCCGAGAGTGCGCTGCTGGATCTCAAGCACTTGCTGATCGAGGCCAAGCAGACCGTGCCGCCCGTCCTGCGCGCGCTCGAAGACCCGTACATGGACAACCCGGACGCCAGTGGACTGTCGAATGCGACGGGATCCAAGGGCTGTGCGTTCTGTGGTGGTCTCGGTCATCGCATTACAGACTGTCCCAAGTTGGATGCCCACTCCCGCAAGATTGGCGCTGGGCGGCGAGACTTTTTGGCGGGCAAGAGCGATGGATACGGTGGCGATACCCTTGGTTAGTTAGGCTGACGGATCCCCAAATGCTATTGTGGAACAAAGAGACACTGCTGAGTGTGGACGGCCGTTGTTGGGACCTTGGCACTATATTGGCCGTGTAGTATTATAGGTGGTGCTATCAATACCCTCTCCAACGGCACTGGCTTGTGTGTCTGCGTCCGTCGGTTCAAAGTCTCCTGTATACTGGTCCAGTCGATGGCCATGGGCACCATCATCTCGAGGTATCTCTCGCGGCTGTGGAATCGCAACGACCGGCGCGTGCTGCTCGTGGGGCTCGACGCCGCCGGCAAGACCACGATTCTCTACCATCTCCGACTCGGCAAGGCCATCTCCAGCATCCCCACAGTCGGCTTTAACGTGGAGACCGTCAAGCACGAGCGATATAAACTCCACATTTGGGTAAGGACGACCAGTGGGTTTGCTACTCTCTGTGTCGCTAACCCATGTATGTGTCGTCAGGATGTCGGTGGCCAGGACTCGCTGCGGCCGTACTGGCGCCACCATTTCACGGGCACACAGGTTGGGCGCAGTTAGTTCCTGCTACGTGCCTGAGGATTGATGGACCCTGAAGGCGTCACGTTGTAGGGGATCATCTTCGTGATTGATAGTGCCGACGACGAGCGACTCGCGCTCGCCAAGGCCGAGTTGGATGGCATGCTCATGGACGGCCAGCTCAGAGATGCGAGTCTGCTCGTAGTGCTCAACAAGCGCGACTTGCCGGGCGTCCTGACTGTGGAGCAACTCATTGAAACGCTCGATTTGGAAAAGAGCTGTCAGCAGAGCCACCGCAAGTTTTGCGTGCAGCCTGCGATTGCCACCACAGGCGAAGGGCTGCGGGAGGGACTGACGTGGCTGTGTGATAATATGACCGAGTTGTGACGGAGAAATTTCTTCTTCACGTTCATTCCCCTCTTTTCCTACAACAAGTGGTTCTATGGAGTTGATGGTAGGAGGTGCAAGGCTCACGACGACCAGTCGTGGGCAAAGGCCACGCCCTCGTACTTGTGGCCGCCGGGCAGTTCCGTCTCGTCAAGCAAAACGTTCCCCTGGATGTCAAACACGGTTAGGAACGACGTCTGCGTCTGGTCGGCCTCGACCTCGACGCTCTTGATCGCGACGATGACCGAGTCGCCCGTGCGCGGCACAAACTTGAAGGACGAAAAGCCTCGGAGCGGCGTGATCTTGCCCACGCTCAGTACCTCAATCGAGCTGAAATCCTCACTGGCGATCACGACCTTGTTGGAGCCGCGCTTCTCGTCGAGCTCGTCGTTGTAGGCCTCTTGGCTCACGCGGCGCGGCAGAATGAACCACTTGCGGTGGACGCTGCTCCACTCGATGGCCTCGTGGATGACGTACCCGGGGTACTCGCACCCGAGCGCCTTCCGCACATGCGCAAAGTTGGACGACCAGTCTTCGTGGTGGACATCTCCGTGCTCGTCCATGACGGCGACCCAGAGGTTCGAGTCGCCCAGCACCGTGCCGGCATTGTCGGTGAACTCTTTGCCGACACTGCCCATGTACAGCTTGCCGTCTTTCACGGTCGCCCACTCGTGCTTTTGCCCCTTCCCAGCGGCACCGTCACCCTCCATGACAATGTGCTGCGGGACCGCGCGTAGCGGCTTGGTGTTGCCCATCTCGAAGTGCTGGAGCTGGTACACGATGCCCGTGCGATCGTCAAACGCGAGCAGCTTGCCATTGAACCACGCGAGCTCACTGAGCTCAAAGCCGCGCCCTGCTTCATTCATGGTGGTCGTAAACTTTTGCGTTTCGCCCCATGAGACCGAGTAATCTTCCAGGTCGCTGCCCGCGCGCCGCGTGATCTTGAGCGTGCCGTGCTGAAGGAACGAGTAGAAGGTCGGCTTCTTGCTGGTCGCGTCCTTGGACTGCTTGTCCAGGTCGGCAACGACCACAATCGCGAACGAGTTGGGCCGTGGCGGCGCCGTCGACGCGACTGGGTCCCCATGGCGCACGTAGTGGCGCGCCGTGCCGACGGGCACGGGGTCCTGGAATGTCATGACCTTGTTGTCGCCATTGTTGCGCACCATGACGGCGTTGCTGTTGGTCGCCGGACGCAGATTATTGCTCTGGCTGCTGGAGCGCATGAGCGACGTGCTGGAGATGGAGAAGAACATGACGGCCATGACCAGCACCATGAGCAGCAACGCGCGGTTGCGCGTCAGCGTGGCTTGGGTCGTGCTCGCGAGAGACGAGCCGCTGCCCAAGCTGCGTGCCGAGCCCTGGATGTCGTTCCACATGGTGAAGTCGATGGAGCTGGACTTGCGCTTCTTCTTCTTGTTCGGATCGTCGCCTCCGAGCCCCAGCATACACGCTGGTGACGACTGAGCTGCGAGTGGCTCTCTCGACGTGGCTGCACACTCGCTCTGTCTACTTCCTGAAGGGACAATGGAGCAGCTAGGCTCAGAATCAGAAATGATTCCACCCCCAATCAGTGACCGCCACCGCGACTGAGTCACAGTGTAAAGTGAGCCAGTGCGTCGAGACCTCTGAAACCTGATGATTCGTCCGTGGCATTCTATAATCTCGCGCCACTCGCACCCACATCAGGACCATGAGCAGCAAGAATGAAGAAGTCGCCGCACTCGAAGCGCTGCGCGACTCGTCCGGAGAGCTCGTCAAGTATCTAGACGCTATGAACGAGAAGCTCACGCAGCTCAACCAGCAGAATGAATGTACGTCTGCCTCTCCACTGAGAAGGGGCATCCCCAACAACACCACTAACAAGCCGTTTGATCTGCGCCAAGTGTCCCTGCGCGTGCTCGAGAACTGGTCGAGCGTGATCGCGATCACGAAGACGACGTCGGCGGCCGACAGGAGCGACGACGCCGCGCAGCATGAGATCCTGCGCAAGCCTCTATGAGCTGGATGTTGGCGACGTATTTATAGGGAAGCAGCAAGCTCTCTAACGAGGGAAGCGACGGAGAGTCCGATAAGAACGGAAATAGCGATGCAGCCTTTTCTAGGAGTGGCGAACGAGTTCATCCCCCTGTCGTTTGTTTGAAGCAATAGGTGCGCCAATATCGCAGGTGCTGTGTGTCTGCTTCCGGCAGAGATAGGAGACTGTCACATTCGGCGAACCCGCTGAGAAGCTCCGCGTCGTACTCGTTGTCGAGGCGAACTCCCCAGCCGCCATGCCCCCAGGCGTCCGCTCCAATGGCTTCCAGGCACCGCTCTCAAAAGACCAGGTCATCAGTTGGGTGTTACAGCCATTCATGATGAGTGTACGTGGCTTGCAGCATCACCCGAGTGGCCCATTGCAAGTGAACTGATACTCTGAACTCCTTATCCACCAGTGTTTCATCGCGTTCGTCGCGAAACTCCTGGATCGAGAGAAGGTAGAGTTCCACTGCTCTGTAACCTGCTGGAAAGGTGGCCGAACGTTAACGTTGCTATCTACTCTCAGTGCATCGCGATTCTCGTCCCGACTGGAATATTGATCGGCATCATCTTGTGCTGCTGGTACATATGCGAGAGACGAGATCCGTCCGTGGAGGTACAATGATCCTTCCTCTTCTTGCATGTTCATTAACATCCTACTGACGGGTAATATGGTTCATGCAGAAATCCAAGTCGGCGCTGTCGCTCCTGCCCATTCCGCCCAAAATGACTCGGTACTGCACACTCTGCTGCAAGACGAGCCCAGGGCTCGACCACCACTGCACGTGGCTCAACACGTGTATCGCCGACAATAACTACGAGGCGTTTTTCTACCTGGTGATCGCGGCAACGCTCCAGACCGTGCTGCAGGCTGTGATCGGAATCCTCATGGCGACGATTTGGTTTGACGCGATCAAGCTCCAGCTCTCGCCATCATGGCACACGCCGATGCTCGCGCTGCTGTGGGCCCACAACGCCATCATTCTGTCGCTTGCGAACTCGTACATTCTGCTCGCAGGGTTCCACATCTATTTGGTAGTGATTCGGTCGGGCACGTACGACTTTATTCTCGAGAATGGGAACGACGGTATCTGCGCGCGCATGCTCAAGTGCAAATGCTTCACCAAGGCCAGAGCCAAGCGCAAGAGCGGCTCTCAGGATAGCAAGCATCGGAACTTATCCAAGACTATGCCCACTCCAGCATCAGGCAAAGTGGTCGCTATACCAGCGAGAGGTTCCCGCAATGATGGACCGTCCGCTCAAGATCTGGCTGCGTCCGCGGCCAAGCAGCGCGAAAGAGAGGAGTGGAAAGCCGAGTGGATTCGGAAATACGGGACTGACGACAACGAAGACAGCAGTGCGACTACGGCGGAGCAACCAAGGTCAACGCTTGATGCACCGAAGGAAGTGGCTGCTGAGCCGGTGACACCAAAACGACAAGCTCCACATCCGGCGGACGCCCACGATCAAGTACAAATCGAGATGAGCACCGGCGTGAATGAGAGCGAGGGCGTCAACGAAGACATTGAGAGTGGAGAAGCAGCTCCTATCCCGCCACGACCGTCTCCGTCTCCACGGGCGGTAGTTGGTGCCAAGACCGAGCTGTGATACCGCGGTCGCTGATATCTCTGCGACGTGTGAGCATCCACCTGCATAAATAGATACCTTTATATTGTTATATCCGAAAGCTTTTCATAATGGTGGGTAGGGGTTTGTACGAAACGAAGCTTTCGGATTGGTTGAAATGGTGACTCTCGGCAGTATGGAAGTGATTGGCTCTGCGCCTTTGGCCGGGCGCCAGCGGCCATGGATGCTGTGGGGCTTCATATCGTTGCTGCAACGTTAGAGACGGCGTCGGGTAAAACAATCCAGGATCAACCTTAAACAAGGTGAGTGGTTGGGCGTGCATGTGACGGAGGCGGCCGAGTAGTGCCTCGTGTGGCGTGGTTTGTCACGCTCGCACGGGTGGAGCCGCTGGCGGTCGCGAGCTGTTCTTGATCAAACGTACTCATGGGCTCGTTGTGTTCAATCTCAGATGCGTCACGTTGCTGCTTACCTTCTGTGTGTGTTGGGCGGAAACGAGACCCCGGCGGCCAAGGACATTGAGTCCGTGGTGACCTCGTTTGGCGGCGAAGTGGACAGCGCCAAGGTCGAGGCTCTCCTCAAGGAGCTCGAGGGCAAGAACATTGACGAGATCATCGCGGCCGGCCAGGCCAAGCTCGCGACCGTCTCGATCGGTGGTGGCTCGTCGGGTGGTGCTGCGGCTGCCTCGAGCGGTGGCGCTGCCGCCGCTGCGGTTGAGGAGCCCGTCGAGGAGGAAGAGGAGGCCAACCTCGGTGGCGGCATGGACATGTTCGGCGGTGGCAGCGACTACTAAGCGACAGATCGACGCTTCTCGCTTGCGCTTGATCAAGTCCACGAAAGCACACAGTGCGCGCGCGCTGTAACTGAATGGAAATCGAACATGGGTCCGCTCGTGACGTCTTGACACAGCACAGCAGTGAGAGTTCATTTCGTCTTGTTATTTCTTCGTGACGCTTTTTGCAGCCGCCACATGCGGCCCTTAGCCCAAGAGCTTCGTGCCCACGCGTCTACAGATCGCAGCCCACCCGACAGCTGAGATCGCTCCGAGAGGAAATCCGGGGAATGAGAGCAGGCGCTCGATCGGCAGCATGTACCCCTGCGGGAGCACGGCGAGCGGTTCGTTCCAGTAGTAGAGGGCAAGGAACCCCATGATGACCGGCTAGAACGACCACCAAACCTGAGTTAGTATCAATTGCAGAACGGCGCTCCTTTCCCTCTTCAACGCACTGTTCGAAATTGGTCGAACCGCTTCTGGAAGACGGACGGCGCCGCCTTTTGCATGCGCTCCACTGTTGCCAGAACCATCTCGTTAGTCTCCAGAGAAGCAGCGTGAAGAACTACGCGATACAATCACACCGCACCCGCGAGCTCCTGCATCTGCTTCTTGATGTTGTTCATCTTGCGGATCGCCTTGGACTGCTCGACAAACGTCTCGACCGAGTTGAGTTTGTTGACGACACGCACTTGGTCGTTGTACTGCTTCAAGAGCACGACTTCCTCCAGCGAGAGCTGCGTGCCGCGGCGGTTCCACAGTGCAACCGCGATATCGATCGCCAGCATCACGAACGCGATCAGCAGCACGTCGTAGCAGCGCAGGCGGTCAAGGCCGAGCACGAGGTTCGCCATCTTCCCCAGTGAGTTCGTTGGTGGAATATCCTGGGACCCCGCCAACCCAGTCCGTACTTAGCGTAGCAGCCACAGTTCTCCCTCCATCTTCTCGATCGCAGTCCACATCGAAGCGGCATCTTCTGGGACGGCAAGATGGCGGAGGATCTGCGCGCGCTGCGCAACTACATCACGGCCATGGACGGCCACGAGTACGAGTCGCTGCCCGAGGGGATCATCGCGCTCCACATCACGCACAGCAATCTCCAGATGAAGATGGTCGACATCCGCCTCGATCTGCACATGACCATCGAAGAAGTGCGCCACAAAGTGTACCGCCACTGCGGCACCAAGCCCGACGCCATGGACTTGTACATTGCGGGCAGCGACGGATCGATGCGCACCAAGCTGGACGACGATCGACGCAAGCTGGGCTACTATGGCGTGCAGAGCGGCATGCGCATCCACGTTGTGGATACGGACCCGTTCTCGCTGTCGCGCGGCGGCGGTCTGGAAGACGTGAACCTCATCAAGAAGTACGAGATCTCGGAAGAGGACTACGACAAACGTACGTGGAGTAAATGAACTGTCGGAATGAGGCATACTGAGACGTGCACGTTACAGGCGAGAAGACTGTGCGGGCGTACAAGCGCGACCAGCTCGAGAAGGATCCCAGCTGGAAACCAAAGCCGATGATGAACGCCGCGCGTCCAGTCGTGAATGCAGAGAACGCGCCTGGAGCGGACACCGTTGCGAACATGAAGATCGGCGACCGCTGTGAGGTTCAGCCAGGCGGCCGACGAGGCGTCGTGGCGTACTTGGGCGAAGTCCCCGAAATCGGTCCTGGCTATTGGGTGGGCGTGCGCTTTGACGAACCAGTGGGCAAGGGCAACGGTACGGTCAAGGGCAACGTGTACTTTGAGTGCGACCTCAAGTATGGCAGCTTCATCCGCCCGCACAACACTGCCGTCGGCGACTTTCCGCCGGAGGATCCGTTCGCGGATGACTCGGATGATGAACTGTGAGGCCCCTCCACAGGACTCGCGTCGAGCATTCGTCTTGATTATGACAGCAGAAGGAAACCCACCATACAGTTAGTAGAGAAGCTAGAATACCCGCCATGAGAAGACGCAGATGCTGCGTGTGTGTTTCAGCTGTCGATCTATTTGTTTTCTTCCATGTGGCTCGATCAAGCACTACTACAATACGCCCTGTTCGCTTCCGCACGACGGCGCCAGACCCGAGCCGGGGTCGCAAACGCACCTGCTTACACCTCGGCCTTTCGTGTGATCTCCTCAACGTTCCAGTGCTTTCGCTTGCTCAGCGGCCGCGTCCCCGAGAGCCGCACAAAGTCGCCAATGTTGCACGCGTTCTCCTCGTCGTGGGCCATGAACTTCTTGGTCTTCTTGTAGTACTTTCCGTACTTGGGGTCCTTCACGATGCGCGAGACCTCCACGAGCACCGACTTCTGCATCTTGTTGGACACGATCTTGCCAAACAGCGGCTTCATGATGCACGGCGCAGCGCTCTCGTCTCTTGGTGATGCCTTGAATGGGATTGATTCCACACAGCCGTTCGTTGGCTGGGCAAGGACGAGCTACCTTCAAGCCACCTTCCAGCAACATCAGTGTCTGCGACGGTTAAGTACGCTTCTTACGCTGCTAAGTACGTCCTGAACTTCAGCATGGATCTCAATCTAGAATTCTTGCGGACTGACGATCCAGCCAGGAAAAGGCATTGACAATGGTGCCCCCCGTGCCGAGCGGCGAGTCCAAGTGGTTCGTGCCGTATCTCTACACCCCGAGCGACAATGCCGCGTACATGAAGCTCGTCACGCCATGGGGCACCATGGATGTGACGAGCGTGCTGAAAGACGAGCTGGTCAACATCGTGATCGCACTCGTCGTCGTCGCGTTCAGCGTCGGCGCGTGGCGTGCGTACGCGAGCAAGGGCGGCGACTCGGTCAAGAAGGAAGCGACGAAAGAAGGCGGGAAGAGCGCCAAGGCGGCGTCGGCGCTGGAGGAGAACATCCAGACCAAGGGTGCGAATAGCTACTACTACGCGCACCAGCGCCGCGTCGTGGACGACAGCGGGGGCGACAAGAACAGCCTCCAGAAGACCAAAGTGTCGACCTACAGCTGGACGGACGAGAAGAAGACTGTCACGTACGTTTAGAAACGCGGCTTGTTACTGATCGTGGGCTCATATCGTATGTGTTGTGTGCCTACAGCATCTATTTGACCGACGATGTGGTCTCTGGCATGAAAGACGAACAGCTCAAGCTGGTGCGTTCCCCGCGTGCTTCTTCCTCCGAGCTCTTTGATTTCCCCAGGCTAAATGAGATCCCCCTGCGTTTGTGTGTGGACTGTAGAACTGGACGGAGACGTCGCTGTCGATGGATCTGTTGGTCTCGACGGGCAGCCGCCTCGCGAAAAGCCTGGTGATCCCGACGCTTTACAACGAGATCACAAACGTCACGTGGAAGATCAGGAAGAGCCAACTCGTCATCACGCTCCACAAGAAAGAGCAGGCGCCGTGGAAGTCCCTCAACGGTGCGGCCAAGAACCTGGCGGACCACATCGAGTACGACGAGAGTCTTTACGATTGAGGACGCCTTAGAGTTCTCCAAATGCATTCTTTCATCAATGCTGTGAGTCGTCTTCTACCGTATCACTGGGGCACCCAGAGCTTGAGATGCGTGGTGTCGTACGCGGCAGTGATGACCGTTTTCCCCTTGCCGAACGCGACCCCCGTGAGCAAGTCGTTCGCCGCGCACTGCGAGCTGACCAGTTGCACGCGCGGCGCCGTCTTGCTCGCCGTGAGTTCCCACACGTTCACGAACGTGTCCTCACCGACAGATACGACGTACTTGTCGTTCACGTCCAGCGCAGTGACCGCTCGCGAATGGCCAGCGATCTCGGCGTGCAAGCGGAAGTCGTCCTTGCGGTAGATGCGGATCACGCCCGTGAGGTAGCCACCAAGGAGCAGGTTATTCGGCGTGAAGCGGATACACGTCGCTGGAAAAGCATCACCAGGAATGCGGTGGACAATCTCAAAGGCATCGTCTGGCTTGCGCACGAGGATCGTGCCGCTGCTGTCGCTTGTGGCCAATAGCTCGCCGTTCGCGGAGCAGTCGGCGCTTTGGATGGCGTCTTTGTGGTCGCTGAGCGTCTCCACGAGATCGAACTCGTGGTCCGAGGTGCTCTTGGACGATCGCTCCTTGCCCAGGACGAATACTTTGCCCATCGAGCTGCCTGCGAAGTATTTCGTTACAGAAATTCAGCCAACACTTGATGTGAAACCTCACACAAAGCACTGGAGGCCTCACCGACGACGAGCGCGGGGCGATCGGAGTTAATCGCACAAATGCCGCGACAGAATAGAGCTTCGCCTAACAGTTGTTGCAATGACTGTTAGATCTCATATGTGGCTCTGTTCCATACCAGTATTAAGCGCACCATCTTCAGGCGTTCCGACGGCGTCCTTGAGCACCAACTCGTACAGTTTCTGCTCCCCTTTGCTATCAAACACCTGCATACATAACAAGAGATCAGCAGTGGGACGGCAACGGCCGTTGATCACGGTAGCTCTCTAGCTACTCTACATACCAGCACACCGTGCTCGCTCGCGACGACCACGAAGACCGTTTCCTGGAGGTGACACACACGCACTTGGTGGACGAAGCCCTTGTCTTTGATCGGCAGCTTGTGGGCCGTGAACGGCGTCTGCGACGAGTTGACATACACGACGTCGTCCATGTGCGCGTACGCCTAAAATGTTCACACCACCGCTAAGGATCAGAGCCGATCTTATCGTACCCAGCGGGGGATGCGAACACTGGAAGTTCTTCGCACCAGGACGTCGTCTGCCTTGGACAGATTGTTGGCCACGTAGGAGACCGAGAAGGTCGTGGACATGAGCTCTGGGTCCGAGAACCAAGACGTCGCCATGGCTGCTGCTCAATAGAGTTCGTCCAAGATTTCGAAATGATCTCAGCCCGAACAAAAGCGACACGGCGGATCGTGCCCTTTCGTGCCACGATCTTCTTCAACACGAGGCTAGCCGAGCCAAGCCAAGCCACGAGCTGGGCTCGGCTTGGCCATTGGATCCTTAGTGACCTAATGTCACACATGCGGGGCCATTGAACCCATGTGAAGAGCGTCACCTTGTTTTGCGACGGCTGGTCCGGTGTGCAGTTGTCACCACTGGCAAGATTCGCTTCTGGCTTTTCGCCCTTGTGGAGACTGTGGCGCTGCCTTCGTCGAATCCAAAAGCGCCACAGGACGACTGGATCGCATTCGTTCCCAGATCGACGCTGGCAGTTTTCCCATCTCCATTTTCCACACATCACCTGCCGCTCTATTGCAGTGATGGTGTTCACCAACCTGCCTTGTGAAATGAGCGGAGCGACACCCACCACCAGCGGACGCGCCGTCAGAGAAACCACTTCTTCTTCGTGTCTTCGCACGGAGAGAAATCGTCCTTTTGATGGCTCTCCAATGCAATTGCGCAAGTGTCATGCGGCACCACTCGCGCTGAGTTTTTCATCAGCTCACTTGGCACCAGCCGGTGTGCGTTTTATTTCGTCACCTGATTCTGATACACTCGATGTTTGTATGGGATGGTATCTGGGTGAATGTAATTTACTGGATCTACAAGGTCTCACATGAAAGATTACTTCCCAACTCACACAATCCACTCTTCAATGCATGTCGGTCCAAAGTGGCTGGTCTCTTCTGCTGCTGCACCGCGCCGTCTGCCTGCCTTCCTCTTGGCATTCGTAAAGTCTCGCGCTCCGTTCGCTCACTCAGTGCTGCCGCTCTGTCATGACCATCGCCGCCGCCGCATTCGCCCCGCCGCCGCCGATGGACCCGACCGACAAGCAAAAGTACCGCACGCGACTGGCGTCCGCCGGCACCGCGAGCAGCCCGCACACACCCATGAACCTCCACGTGAGCGTCGGCGCGCACAACCTGCGCATCCTCAAGAAGGCTGGGTCCACAGAGACACCGCGCAGCGGCTCGACCTCGGCTCCGGCGGCGCTCGCGACTGTACTCACCCCCACGAGCGCTAGCAAGCAGCGCAAGTACGAGCGCAAGTCCAAGCGCTTTCTCTGGCCGGACGAGCTCCACCGACTCTTCGTAGCCGCGATTTTCGACAGTGCGTATGGTGATACAAAGGTGCTTACTGCTGTATATAGGAACTGACAGAACTGTGCTGCTGCTTCCTCCCAGTCGGTCTCAAGAACGCGTCGCCCAAAGCGCTCCTCTCGGTGCGTGGAATGGGCCCCCCTACCCAATGAGACAGGCATGGCTAACGTGTCTGTATGGCAGATCATGGCCAGTGCCGGTGGCGCGAGCGACCTCACGACCGAGCACTTGAAGAGCCACTTGCAAAAGTACCGGCTCAACTACGAACGCTCGCGGCTCGAGTTTCTCGAGTTCTATGACGAAAGCGCGCGCCGCAGCCACAAGCGAAGACGCAAGAACTCTCCACGCTCATCCAGCAGCCACGACCACAGCAACTCGACGGCGTACGTGTTCCCCATCAGCCACAAGACTCGCCAGCGGTCCGGCAGCAGCGACGACGATGACGACAGCGACAGCAATGCGACGTCCGACATGGAGGTGGACGAGGACGACAGTGGCGCGAGCCCGACCGAGTCGCCACGGACGGCTGCCCCCGCCCGCAGCAACGTCGCTTCTCCCCCTCCTCCTGCCACCAAGTCGGATGCGGTCGTCAAGACAGAGTCCTCCCGTCGGCGGAGCGCGCCATCGGTGGCACCCCCACCGTCCACCGAGAGACCGGCATCCGAGCCGCCGACGCCAGTGTACGCTGCCTCGTCACAGGGCAAGCCCACGACACAAGCTACAACCACTGCTGCTGCTAACAATGTGGTGGACGGGATCAGTGACCGTATGGTCGCCGCAGCAGCGGCGGCGGCCGTCGCGTCCGTACCGTTTGGCGGACTCAGCACGCTCAGCGATCCCCAGTGGACCATTCTCAACTCGCTGATCTCGCCACAACTGACGGCTGAGCCCACGACTGGAGCAGCTTCTACTTCTTCTTCGCTCACAGCGTCGGCGCTGTCGTCAGTGGCCGCCACGGGGAAACTCCCTGCTGGCTTTGAGTCGTTCTCGCTGAGCGGCGTCGAGTCGGCCGACCTCCAAATGCAAATGCATCTGGCGATGCAGGCGCAGATGAACCTCCATCGCCAAATGCTCGACCGCAAGGTCGCCGTCTCTCAGCACCTCCACAACCAGCAGCAGCAACAGCAGCAGCAGCAACAACAACAGCAAGCGACGGGGAACTCAGCGGCGACTCCTGTGGCCTCTGCGTGGTCGGCCAGTGGAGCTAGCGTGCCGACGCAACCGAACGTGCTCACGGATGTGCCGAGTAGCCGTCTCTTGGGCTCGATGCTTACCAGCGAGAGTACGAGCTCCACGACGGCCTTTGACACGTTCTCGCAGACCACGCCCTCGGCCGTCGAGTCGTCCGTGTCGACGACGCTGCTTGGACTCCAGAGTACAGACTTTGCCGACGCCGCGGCGCTTGCGTCACTCGAGGCCGTCGGCGCCGCCACTGAGAAGCCCGACGACAACGAGGCACTCGCGGATCTGTACCGGTGGGACAAGATGGACTTTTCCATGGACCTGGACGACGACGATCTCTTTGGCTTCCTCAAGGCCTAAGAGCGCGGACAAGGCCGTTTCGCCCTGCGGCGGTCAGAAGAGAGAGTGAAGAAGATGATAGTAGTGTGCCTCGGCCTCCCAATGCCGTGAGCCCGGTGTCTCGATGATTGTAGCCAGAGTAGTATCACTGTGTACGTAAGTAGAAGTAGACGATTCGCCTAAGATTCCTCTTGATTGGGGCGAATCTGCCCCATTGAAGGCTTTGATGGCGCACTCACAGGGAGTCGACATCGTGCGATTCGTTGATACATGCTTTCGTTCGAAACTCCAAGACAAATATGTAAATTACGTAGTCCTGTCGCTGGTTCTTGGATGAGATACTGCAGCGAGATTCATTGGATGCACACTGCTGGGTCAAATGGACTGAGTCCAGCAGGGAGGACGTTTACCTGACCAATGCGGCTATCCCTGTCTGAGCCAGCAGCTGCAGTTGGCTGTGGCATGTCCGTCCAGCGGGATCACAGCCGTTGCCGTTCATGGCCGTGACAGTATAGTGCTGGAAAGTGATTTCACGTGTTAGCCGATGTACTCTTACTGTCAATTCGCTACTGCTACTGCTACGTATTGCCGCGCTTCCTCTGGCGACGGCATCGCTCGTGATCGTAATCTCGAGATGTTGGTGGATGACGAACGAACCTCCTTGCATTCTTTCTCTCCTTCATCACTCGGCCGACTTGAGAAAGCCAAAGAGATCAGACTGGTCTTCGTTCATGTCGATGTCCATGGGATCCCACGGCGGCCCCAGCAGCGCGTCCGCCTGCGACGACGTCATGTACCGCTGCTGCGGCTGCTGCTGCTGGAGAAGCATCTGCTGGTGGTGGTGATGAGGAGGAGGCTGCAGCATCCCACCTTCGCCCATGGACGATCGCGACGATGACGGCGGCGCCCCCATATCCATATCATTGTACCGGCCGGACGGTGGGGATTGGAGAGGCTGCTGCTGCTGTTGCTGTTGCTGGTGGTTCTGCAGCGCACGCTCGACCATGGCCGAGGCCGCCGCTCGCTTCACGGCGGCCGCCTGGGAGTAGTAGTTTTGTGACACGGCGACCTTGCGCGTGAGCATTTGGCGGTGCAAGTTCATCTGCGCCTGCATGGCCAAGTGCATCTGCATCTGCATGTCCGGCGACGGCTCGTCGCTGAGCGAGAACGGTGCCGGGGACGACGCGCCACCACCGCCATTGAGCTGCGGCGACAGCAACGACGCCAGCATTCCCCACTGCGCGTCCGTGACGCCGTCCACGCCGGGCGTTCCATCCCGCGGCGAATAGCCCGAGGTGTAGGCGCTCATCGCCGACTGCGAAGCCAACGCAAGCGCTGCATTGTGCTGTGCGAGGCGCAGGAGTTGCGCCCGCTTGAGGCGGCTACGCGGCGTGAGATTCGAGAACGGCATCGCCGCGTACGGCAGAGGCGGGGCCGAGCTGCGACCGATCACCGCCGTGTTGATCTGGAGTTGCAACGTCGCCGGCATACCGTCGGTAATCGCAGCTTCCGCGGGTGATTCTCCCGACTGCGATTGCGCTTGCACGCTCGGTGCGATCGGGAAGATGAACCGCGTGCGGCTCTCCGTGGACTTGGCCGTGCGGCGGCGGCGGCGGCCGTTGCGCCTGGCGCTGTCGTCAAAGAAGGCGAGGAACTCGGCGCGCGACTTGTCGTAGTTGAGTCGGTATTTTTGCAGGTGGCTCTTGAGGTGCTCGGTCGTGAGACCGGCGTTCGTGGCCGTGGGCTCCATGAAGGGTAGCAGCGCCTTGGGCGAGGCGTTCTTGAGACCGACTAGCGTACGTTACATGGGGGCGTTAGAAGACCCTATACATTCGATCCCATGAGGGATGACAATAACACCTCCTTACGGTCAAAGATCGCGGCGACAAACAGCCGGTGGAGCTCGTCGGGCCATGCGAAACGCCGCGTCTTGCGCTCGTACTTGCGACTGCCGCCACCACCGCTGTCCGCGTCTCCGTTGTTGTCGTTACCGTCGTCGTCTTCTCCGTCGTTGCTGTTGTTGTCCATGGCCATGGACGACGTGCTACCTCCCGACGGCCACATATTGGGCATGTTCTCTCCCATGTCATTGCTCCCCATGCTGGCCGCTGGCATGGCGTTGAAGTCGGATGTCATTGTGGTGGTGCTGGTCGCTATGAGGGGCGGGAACCTTCCGGTGGGTCCGTGCAGCAAGATACGATCGGGTCTGTGTGTGCGTGTGTGTTCTCGGCGGTCTCACTTGCACACTGACAGATCTTGACCGGCCCCACTCAGTTGGCTCACTCACGCCCAGCGACTGGAGACGATCAAACGCGGCTGGCTGGGCGGTAGCGGCCGCTGGGGAAGATTCCGCGACGGTCACTGCGGGTTTCGCTCGCGTCTGCGCGCAGACCGGGCAGCCGCGCTCGGCTGTTGGGCAGTCCGCCCATCGAGCAGCCCTATCGCGACTCGCCACTCCCTGACCATCACCACATTCCCAACATTCGGTCGCCCAGGCACATTGAATCTCGAGACTTTGAAGGTGCCGCTGATTGGCAGATCCGCCTTTTTACGACCGTCTCCAATGACGCGGCTATGCACACCTGGGAGAAATCCGACAAACCCTCATGCATCGAGCGCATCTGCCAACAGCATCATAAACGCAAGGTATGCGATTACAAAGGTTTAAAAGAAGCAAGATTTTTAATAAATGTCAATATAAAGGTATCGTCTTAAAGAAAATATAAATAAAGAAGATGAGAGCGATTTGATGGCGGCATTTTGCGGATCCTTTTCGGCGGCTGTGCTTCTTCAAAATCCCAGGATGAAGGCCGGTCCAGTCGAGTCGCGGGCTCCTGTCCGAGCAGTTCGCACTACATGTATCCACGGTGAATCGTCCAGTGGCGTCGTACTCGATGTATCATGAGCCCACGATCTCTGTTTGTCAAGGACGTCGGGCAAGCGGATGTGCTTGTATGTTGGTATCTCTTTGAGTAGGAATGGGGAAACGTACTCTCTGCAGTCGTGAATATCCCCATTTGGCTTGCCGCGCCACGTTCCGAGCTGGTATACCGTTCGTTTATGGCGACGCTACAACAACATGATCTCATCAGTCGACGAACAGAGCGAACTGAAGTTCCCATTTCCTCTTACCGTCTACGCGAGCTTACACGGTGTGATTGACTATCGCCCGCGTCGGGAATGAAGCCCACACTACAACGACCCGATGTTTGACACGGTCCGCCCTTTGATTCACGCCGTTGATTTCTCCCGAAGCATCGCTGCTCGCCAAGCGGACCTCTTTCGATGGGAAGAAGTTGCCGCTCTTGATTTGACGGTGTTCGACC
>JAADXL010000237.1:0-39467 GCA_023337755.1 Pythium aristosporum
CTAAAAAAATGTTCGAAATCTCGTACAGTCGCCTTTTGCTTCCACCTCGACGGTGCAGGGAGATTCGTTCACTGATTCAGACGGGGCTTTGCTACTTGAAGCAACGCCGCTGTTGGACTCTTTTGCCAGTTGGTGGATGGCTTCGATCCCACTCCCACGCCGCTCGATGAGGACGACCTTTTTCTCTGAGGATGAGGCATCTCCGTTTGGGTGGGAAGGAAGTACTACAGTAGGAATGGCAAGAGGTGGTAGTACCCGCTGGGTACCGCGATCAGACTCCCAACCCACCACGCCAAGGGCGACAAACACTTCCGTACTGCACAGTCATTCTTCATCGGCTCACCACAATTTGAATTCAATGACGTTCAACACCTATTGCCGCTTAGACTTGGACCTCGTCGTCAGCGAGCAGCGCCTGCTGCTCCTTGCGCAGCTTGCGACGCTGCTCCTGCTTCCGCTTCTCGGTCTCGCGCTTTCGCTGGCGCTGGCGACGCTGCTTTTCATTGTCGTAGCCTTGGATCGATCCGCCGCGCGAAGACGGATACCCGAGCACGAGGTAGAGCAGCAGCGCCGCGTACAGTACAATGGCGAGCGCGAGCAGCATACGCCCGAGCAGCGGCAGCGCGTCCAGGTGAACCGTCTTCGTGAAGACGCGGTACACAAGTGCATAGTTGACGCTGCACAGCAGCCCCGTGGCCACGAGCAGCACGAACGCGACGGCACGCGACGTCACAAATGTGTCGCCCATGAGCGTCTTGGCGCCCGTGAACGTGAGCAACGGCAGCAGTGCAAACGGCAGCTGCACGCTTTGCAAGACATTGAGCAGCTCATTGAACCGGTCGCTTTGGAACTGGTGGTGCTGGCTGATGAATGCGACGGCGACCGCTGGTACGAGCGCGACACTGCGTGTGAGCGCGACGCGTTTCCAAGCTGCAAGCTTGAGATCCAAGAAGCCCTCCATGACAAACTGACCGGCGTACGTGCCCGTCATGGTCGACGCCTGACCGGACGCCAGCAACCCGACGGCCCACACGGTGCGCGCATAGCCACCGAGCGCTTCCTTCA
Source organism: Pythium aristosporum (assembly GCA_023337755.1). Taxonomy (NCBI): domain Eukaryota; phylum Oomycota; class Peronosporomycetes; order Pythiales; family Pythiaceae; genus Pythium; species Pythium aristosporum. The sequence continues at coordinate 1,066 of JAADXL010000237.1, forward strand.
CGGCGTTGCCAGCCTCGGCGAGACCAATCTCCTGGCAGTAGCCGGCCGTCGGGGTCGTCAGCTTGTTCCCAAAGAACCCGTAGAGTCGGTCGCGTGCACGGTCCACAAAGCACGGCGCACACGCAGCGACCGCCGTCTCACCAAAGCGACACTTGTTGCCGGTCACAGCGTCGTAGATGGTCTTGCCCGAGGCGCGCGCGGCCGTGAGAGGGATACACGCCGTCTGGATCCCGGTATTCGCGAGGCTCGAGATCGAGTCGGGCGCGCTCAGCGACGCGCACTGCGCACTATAAAAGCTGCTCGCAAAGACGCACACGACGGCCGCGTTGATGAGAAAGCTCACAAACAGCGCGAGGCTCGACTCGAGCGCAAAGTAAAAGTTGGCGTCGCGCACGCGCCGCGCGTTCGTGCGGTCGAGACCGCGCTGCTGCACGAGCGCCGAGTGGAGAAAGAGGTTGTGGGGCATGATGATCGCGCCGAGCGACGCCACGGCCTGCATGGCGTTCTGGCCTTTCAGCCGCGGCCACACAATGCCCCTGGCGATCTCCCGCACGTTCGGATCGCTCATCGTAAAGTCGGCAAAGAAGCACACGCACATGGTCGTGATGAGCAGCAGGAAAAACAGCTCCAAGTACCGCCCGCGGTTCGCCGAGCCGCTGCGGTGGAGCAGCAGAAACGTGAGCGTGTCGACGCCCGTGAGCAGGCATCCGGCCCAGAGCGGCAGCCGGAACAGGATCTGGAACGCAACTGCCGAGCCCAGCACTTCCTGCACGTCGCTGCCAATGATGGCGATCTCGGTCATGAGCCAGAGCGCGAGCGACACGACGCGCGGGTACTCGGCGCGGCACAGCTGCGCCAAGTGGCGGCCCGTGACGGCACCTAGTCGCGCCGCGAGGATCTGGTAGACGCCACCAGCGGCCGTGCTCAACAGCACGACGTAGAGCAGCTCGTACCGCGCATAGGCGCCGCTCTGGAGATCGGCCTCGAGGTTGCCCGGGTCCAAATACGCCATGCTCATGAGCCAGCCGGGCCCAGTGTAGGCCCAGAACTTGCGCCACGAGAAACCCGACGGCTGCGATGGCCGTGCAAACGCGGACGCGTCGCCGTCGTCGGCGGGCAGCAGCCGCCGCGGGTCCACGGCCGGGCGCTCCATCGTGAGAAAGGAAGGCGGAGAAGGTCGGTCGGGCTTCAACCTGAGGAGCTCAATAAGAAGATCTGCGTAACCTCAAAGCGTAACCTCATGCGTACTTATCAGGGCTAATCATTCCGTGCTCGCCGCTAAGTTCGGAAACCTCTTTCTTTTAATACTTGGAGGAAAACAGATCGCTGGTCCGCATGGGCCACAACCTTTTATCAATTATATATGCTCTAACTCGATCGTAAGTTATAGCGTATTCCGCTGAACATTCTACTATATATAGTTTCTGAAAATGCATACTTGTGAAACATAATACTGGGACGGTTGCTCGCTTCGTTCCCGTCGCTACCGCCGCTTCTCGACCGCCCACACTGGAGACCTGAGAGACCCCCAGAACGCCGGCGACCAGCTCCTCTGCTCTGCTCCCCATGCTCTCGCTCGCCCGCCGCTCCACGCCGCTCGCCGCGCGCGCGGCTGCGCTCCACACGACGGCGCCCGTCGCCAACGAGGTCGTCTCGCAGCGCGGCAGCGTCTCGGACCTCCTGGGCGGCAATGCCGCCGCCCGTAACAGCGTCGGTACGGACGCCACGCGTCTCTCGAGTGTTCCAACATGGTGACTGACTAGCGATTGGAATGATAGAATACGTGATCTCCAAGGTGGACGACCTCACGAACTGGGGTCGCCGCGGCTCCATGTGGCCCTTGACGTTTGGTCTCGCGTGCTGCGCCGTCGAGAAGATGCATGCCGCCGGCTCGCGGTACGACTTTGAGCGCATGGGCATGGTCTTCCGTGCGTCGCCGCGCCAGACCGACGTCATGATCGTCTCGGGCACGCTCACCAACAAGATGGCGCCGGCGCTGCGCCGCGTGTACGACCAAATGCCCGAGCCGCGGTGGGTGCTCTCCATGGGCTCGTGCGCGAACGGCGGCGGGTACTACCACTACTCGTACGCGGTCGTGCGCGGCGTGGACCGCATTGTCCCCGTCGACATTTACGTCCCCGGGTGCCCGCCGACCGCCGAGGCGCTGCTCTACGGTCTCATCCAGCTCCAGAAGAAGGCCAAGTCGAACAAGTCGCTGCTGCTCAAGCTCCGCAAGTAAGAGAGTCTCATGAGAAGAGGAAGAGAGAGAGAGACTCGCAAAGCATGGAGGGCGGCGCTCGTAGCTCTTGGCACTCGTCTTGAAAGCTCAATGAAAGTGGATATATTGTTTACGGTACTAGTGTGCGTGTGTGTGTGTGTCCCATTCTTCTATATGTACAGAGTCCTCCATGCATTTCAATGTCAAAAGTCGAGGTTCGACAGCTCGCGGTCCAGCAAGTCGACGTCCAGCTCGATCGACTCGCGCGTGAGCTCGAGCAGATCCACGTCCATATCGGACGGACGAATCTTGGGCAAGTCGTGCGTCAAGCTGTGCTTGCGCATCTGGCTCAGCGCCGAGATGAGATCCGAACTCACGCGCACGAGCCGCTTGGCCTCGGGCACGTTGGGCGCCTGTGGCACGCGGCCCGGGTTCAGCCACGCGTGCTCGAGCACTTGTGCGGCCGTGAGCCGCTGGGATCGGTCGACTGTGAGCAGCTTGCGCACGAGATCTTTGGCTTCGAACGACACGTCGTCCCAGTCGGGCGATTCAAACTTGTACTGCGCTGCGACCACCTTTTCAAAAATCGCAACGTGGTTCTCGCCGCGGAACGGCGGGTACCCGCACAGCAAAATGTACAAAATGACCCCGAGACTCCAGCAGTCGACCTCAGCGCCATAGGCCTCGCCACGCACGACCTCGGGCGCCACGTACCCCGGTGTGCCACACGCCGTGAGCCGCTTCTCGCCCCGCTTCTGCGCGCGCGCAAAGCCAAAGTCGGCAATCATGACTTCTGCACCGGGTGCCGACGTCTTCAGCAAAATGTTTTCTGGTTTCAAGTCGCGATGCACGACGCCGCGCGAGTGAAAGTACGTGATAGCGTGCGTAATCTTGAGCATGACGCCGCGCGCGTCTTCTTCCGTGTAGCTCTTGCGCTTCACGAGCGCGTCAAAGAGCTCGCCACCGGTACACAAGGGCGTCACGATGTAGTAATACCGTGGCTCTTCGTAATAGTCGAGCAGCGGCACGACATTCGGGTGGTTAAGAGTGCGCATAATGTCGACTTCGTGCTTGAGCGAGACCACGTCCGAGAGGCTCAGCGAGCTCTTGGCGATACACTTGACGGCGACTTGCTTGCGCGTGGAGCGGTGGGTCGCAATGTGCACGACCGAGTACGCGCCAGAGCCGAGCTTGCGGCCGAGCTTGTACGCGCGGTGGAATGAAAACTCAGGCGCGCTCTCACCACCGTCCGACGTCTGCCGCGTCGGCTTGAGCAGCGTCGGCCGCAGCATCGACGACCGTGACGAGGACGCACCCTTTCCGTGGGTGTACGCCTGGGCCTGGGCCTGGGACGCAGCCGACGCGTCACACAGCTCGGCCGCGGCCTTGCGCTGCGTGTACAGTGCCTTCATGATGGCGCCATAGGCCGCCTTGACGTTCGTGGTCCACACGGCCGACGCCGTCTCGAGCTTGACCTCGCCCGCGGCCGCAATGAGCTTCTTGACGTACCCGCTGCACGCCCCGTCCTTGACTTCGCCGACAATCTGGTCGAGAATGAAAATCATCTCGTCTTCCTGGTGGCACTCGTGCATGTCTCGAATCAAATTGGCCAGCACCGCGTGCTCTTCTTCAATGCGGCGGCCTGCCTGGGCCGCAGGAGAGACTTGCGAGACACCACATCCGCCACCGTGGAAGACGACGTCACTGCTGCCCGTCGGCTCGCCGACCTTGTGCTCGTACTTGCTCGCGCTGTACTCGTTGTTGACAATGTACTCAAAGATGGCGCGGCCCAGCTTGGCCGGACTCTCGCCGTCAATCCAGCGCTCGAGCGTCTTGATCCACTTTTTGCGGTCTTCTTCTTTCGGCGCCTGGATATAGTACGTCATGATGGCCCCGTCGCTCTCTGTGTCTCCGCCAGCAGCTCCGCCCGCCTCGCTCGAGCCACTACTCGTCTTCTTCTTCTTGGTACTCAGCCGCGTCTCCTTGTGGTGGACAAACATGCACGCCAGCGCACTGCGCCCCGCGCCACGCACACGAGGACGCTTGCGTGCGACAATGACAAAGCTGTGCGGGTGGTTCCTGAACGTATCGACCGCCTCGACGCGAAGCACGTCGCCGCGAGAGATCTCGCCTCGCAAGAGCCGCTTCTCGATCGCCGCGAGGTCCTTGTGGGAGGCCTCGCTGCCCTGCGCCGCCGCGACGAAGCTCGGATTCTTGCTATAGTACACGAGCGACGACTTGGTGAGACAGAAGAAGCGCGGGACCCAGTGCTTGAAGAACGGCGCGCGCTTCATGAGCATAGCACTGAGTAAAATGTCGTGCGTGTTGGCCAGCAGCGCCGCCGCGCTGCCGCCGCTCGTGGCGCGCGCCAACAGCACGCTGTTTCCGCTACCAACGTTGGTGCCGCCATAGTTGCTGTTGTGGGAGCCGTACGCGCTGAGGTGGTGCGGGTGGAGCGGCGGCGCGTGGGTCATGGCGATCGTGGGCATGGCGGGCGGAGGCGGCAGCGGGAGAGGCGGCGCGGGCCCGTGCACAGTGTCGCAGCTGAGCCGCTTCTTGAAGGACACGTCATCGGAGGAGGCAGCAGCGTCGCGACTGGCCTGCTTGCCGCCGAGCGAGTGGCGCGGCTGGATCACGACGGCCGTGCTCGCCGGGTCGGCATGCGAGCGCTTCTTCATGCTGGGGGGCGCGATAAATTACGGTGTGGGGAATGATAATTAACGTTGGTTTGTTGGGAGTTGGAAATGGTGAACGATGACGGGCGGGACCAACAGGGGGGGGAGGAATAAGCCAACGGAAAATCCTGAGTTGGATGAGTTTGATTGTGGGGAGGGAACGCCAACGGCGGCTGCACGAGAGACGCCAACGTTGGAACTTGGAAAGTTGGCGTTGGAGGCGCGAATGCCGCTGAGAAATAGGAGACCACCGTCTTCGTCCTCGACAGCAAAAGCTTTTTCTTGGGGGTCGCCACGTCTGAGCAAACGAAACTGGAAGGAAAGCCAGACAGACAGGGGGAATCAAACTGTTCTGTCTTTTATAGTACTGCTCCATATCCCAGAGGCAAGACACACAGGCAGGACAGAAAAAAAAATCGAACCTCACCAGTCAGCTGCATAATAAATTTCCAAAGCACAGAACCAAATCCATTCCAGTCCGCCGTCAACAATTTCTATACGGATAAACAGCAAGGCGTAATGAATCCTCTTGACTCGAGCGGCTCATGATCAGGCTCTGATCGGCCGTTTCCTATTTGTTCCGGCTTCTGGGTCATTGATCATCATGTTGTGAGACACCAACTTGTGCCCCGTCAAGCTTCTTGAATAGCGTTAGTGACCCCAACCCAATGAGTCCAATGAGTGTCCCAAGGTGGCTCCTAACAAATTGAGGGAAAAATTCAGAGTCTTTCTGTGGAACAGGGGGAGGAAGCGCGGTTAGGGGTGCAGCAACACACTGTATTTTACGTGGTATTTTTCTTTCCTTTACGGGCAGTGTGTCCCACATCATTCCGACGTTAGCCCGAAAACCTGTGACATGTGGTCGTCATCGGGAGCTCCGGTTCATTCAATGTGTCTCGTCATTACTGTACCGACGTTCGGTTGCGTACGTTTCCGACTGAAGCGCAGCTTAGCGGCGGCGCCGTGGGTCGCGACTCTCGTTCACGCTGGATGAGAAGCCCTGCGGCGGCGGCGGCATGCCGCCCACAGGTGGCCAGCCGTTGCCGTTGAGGTGAGGCGGAGGAGGCGGCGGCATCCCCCCGCGCGGGTCCATGGCGTCGTCTCGTGGTCGCTTGAAACCGGATGCAGACATGTGGTCGGCAAACGCTCGTGGTGGCGGCGGTGGCATAAGTCCACTGGGCGGACCGCCCAGGTGGTGCGGCGGCGGCGGTGGGCCACCAGACATGTGCGGAGGCGGAGGCGGTGGTCCTCCCATGCCCATGCTCGTCATCCCCGAAGGAGGCGGTGGCGGACCGCGCTGCATTGGCATCGACGGCTGCGCAAGCGATGCAGCAGCGGCCTGTGCAGCCGCGATCGCTGCGGCCGCCGAGATGGTCGACGAACCACTCGAGTCCATGGGACAGTCCTGCTTCCAGTGGCCCTTTTGGCGACACTTGTGGCACGTGTACGACGGCGGTGGCACTTTGGCTTGCGTGCACTCGGAAATGTAGTGCCCCGGGATGTTGCAGCGCTTGCACAAGTACCCGTCGGGCGGCGCGCGTCGCGATTGTTGGCCATTTTGCGACTGGTCTTTAGTCGGACAGTCCTCGATCCAGTGGCCCTTGATCTGGCACCGGTTGCACGTGTACGTGTCAGGTGGCGGACGCCGGGTGGATCCGCCCATACCGCCTCCACCATCAAACGTCTTCTGCCCAAACGCCTGGAAGTTGGCATTGTGAATTGCACTCGCGCGGATATTCGCACCGGCGCCGCCGGCCATGCCTGGCAGACTCTCGTCGGTAAAGTCAGCACGCCCCCCGACGTCATTGACACCGCCCACATCATTTTCGTTGAGCACATTGTGGCCGCCATTGTACTTGTCGTCCATGGGGTCCCCGGGACGGTTGCGGCACCAAAACTTGGTGCTGTGGTCGTTGCTTCCTGTCGCGACGACATGGCTCACTGGGTGCCACTGGATATCCCACACTGCAGCGTCGTGGGCCTGCGGCACAGCCGCCAGCGGATCGTCCTTGCCGACCTCCCAGTACATGAGACATCCATCGTACGAGCCGCTCACAAAGAGCCGCTCGTACACGGGGTGCCACGCGACCGACGTCACTTCGCGCGTGTGCCCTTTGAACGTTGCAAACTCTTTGAGCATGCGAATGTCGTAAATCTTGATGAGCTGGTCGCGACTCGCCGTGAGCAGCCAGTTGCCATTGTCGTTCCACGACACTTTGAACACAGTGTTCTTGTGGCCGTGGAGCGTATTGAGCGAGTTGCCCGACTTGGGGTCCCAGATCTTGATGAGGTTGTCTTTACTACCGGACGCGAGCAGCGATTTCTGCGGGTGGTACGCGACGCATTTGACGTCCCAGCCGTGGCCCGTGAGGGTGCGCTCTTCGCGGCCGCTTTCAAAGTCCCAGATCTTGACGGTCGCGTCGTCCGAGCACGAGACAAACTTGAAATCCGTGGGCGAAAAGCTCAGCGACCGCACGGCCTCGCGGTGGCCCTGGAGCAGCTGCACGTTCGTCATGCTGGGCTGCCAGTACTTGATCACGCCGCCGTGGTCGGCCGTGACGAGCCAGTTGTGGTTGTGGGACCACACCATGGCGCGCACGGCGTCGTCGTGGGCCTGGAGAATGGTCTCAAAGTTGAACGCGAGGCCGTTCCAGAGCGTAAACTCGCCCACGGAATTGCCCGTGATCAGACGGCGCCCCTCTGGCGTCCACGTGAGGCAGTTGACGGGACACCGCTGCTTGTTGGTCGAGCAGCGGCAAAACTTGGTACAGACGCAATTGGCCAGGTCCTCGTCCATGGCGTACGCGAGCGGCGGTAGCATCTGGCGCTTGTAGTACGAGTGCGGCGGCAGCGCGTGCGCGCGGTACGACTTGGTCGGGAAGAACTTGCGGTGCATGACATAGTTGATGAACGTCGCGTTCGGGTCGACGCTCTTGCGCACGATGGGCTTGCGCAGCCGCTTGTGGGGCGGCACGCCGCCGGCGTAGAGACTCGCGCTTACGTCGTGGCCGCTCTTGAGCACCTGCGCCTCGTGGAGCTCGTCGTCGTCCGGCATTAGCGAGCCAATCTTCCTTCCCTCGCGGCGTGACTCCTTGGGCTTTTCCCTCCCACCGATGAAAGTTGGGAACCGATATGGGCACTATGGGAGGATAGTCACTGTAGCGCGGGGTCACTCAGCTGAAGGATAGTGTATAGTGACATGTAGCCATGTCTCCTTCCGACACGGGATATTTTGGGACGATTGATAAGAGACCACGATGCAACGCGCGCATCGATGCTGGCGGCGGACCTGCAGCGATGTCGGCGTCTCGTGGCAAGCATGCGCGGGTTGGTGACGGCGTCGTCGCTGCGTCTGCAGCTTCTGGTGGACGCTCAGGCCGCGCTGGTGGCCCGTGACGAACGGCTCCGCGCCAAGTGGGAACGAACGAACGAGCTACCGCCGCTGTCACCACGCGCACAGTATCTGCGGTATTCAGCCTCAATAGGTTATGCATGTAGCAGCTGAAGATTACATGGTAACGTGTTGGGCTTTGGTACTTGTAGAGAGTTTCAAGGACAGCGCATCCGAGTGATCCAGAGACAATGGCGAAAGTGGGTATACCTTTGCCTTCGAATCGAGGTGGGAATCGTTAGTATTTACTCTGCTGCCTCCAATAGGTATCGATGGCACCGCATCATTCTGGAGAAGATCAAGCTCGAGCGAAAGTGGCGGGCGAGGCGAGGTGTTGTATAATTGCCTCCATGTCCCGCTTGGATTGATCTCTAGTTTGGCGCACAACTCATGGCGTGCTGTCACATTCGCTTCAGGAATCAAACACTTGGAGACCAGCGCGTTACTGATTCAGCGCATATTCCGTGGCGACTGCGTCCGAAGAAGACGGTAGTTACTGCAGTATTTAGAAGGGAAGAGAAGGGTTTGACTCACTGCTCAAGATTGTCGTTCGTAGGAGAGTCGACCCACAGCTTTCGATACTTGGTACGGTGGTGCTTGCCAAACGGATCTCGCGGCTCGAGAGGCTACGAGAATGTCGAATCCAATATCACAAACGGTTGGAGGGCCAACGCTCAGCGTTGATCCAGACACAGCACGATCTGGAAACAGCACGAACCAACCAAAACGTGACCAAGCAGAAGATCGCCAAGGCCAAGGGGACGGCAGGGTCAACGACGAGCAAGACAACAGCGACGTCCCTCTTTATTGATGCAAGGCTGTTGGATGGCACGGTCGTGCGAATGGAAGCGCACCAATTATTGCTCCACGAAAGCAGTGAGGTGGATCGTCTCACGGAGACCCTGGTAAGCCTTGAGGCAGCGATGCGAGACCTGCAAGACTCGGACGGTGTCGCCCACCTAGCCGCTTCCATGATCCAGTCCGGGTACGTGCGTGAAGAATCTCGTGAAGGGATTGCGTTAATACCAGCTCACATTCTCTCAGCTATCGACGGTACCGAGTACATAAGCACCACGAGCTGGTCCGCAAGCGGCAGCGCCTCGCATCCATTCGTCTTCGGCGCTCGAGCGAGATTTGTTACGAGCGTATGAACGCGGGCTTTCTCAAGCGGCAGCAAGCGGCGTGGCAGCGTAGCGCACTGGTTCTTCAAGGGTTCTACCACATTCTCGAGGCGAAGCAACTACTCCACCACTATCGACTGAAGCGAGCCGTGGCCACGATCGAACACACGTACCGACACAGGCGCGACGGCATCGACGCCCAAGCACGCCTCGCGCGTCGCCGCAGAAAGGTGCGCGCCCAGCTTTTCTTTCTACGTCGATTGCGCCGCGTCATGGCTGCGTATTGGACGGTCTGGCGCGGTGTCGTTACGCGCGAAAGAGAGCGACGCGCACGCATCTCTCTCGCACTCGCCAGTGGCCACACCAAGTGGGTCTCCTCCAAGGCAGTTCGTCTGCAGCGCGTGTTCTGCCGTGCGATGGAACTGCGACGTTCTCTAGACGGCCAGATTGTGCCCGGGCTGCACTTCGTGCTACGCAACACAGTGGACACAGCGGTGGCCAGCTCCCGCGAGACTCGAGATCAGTTCTTGCAGTTCTATCAGCATGTCACTCAGACTATCCATTCGTGGCGCGAACCACCAAGACGACTCCACTTTCTCGCCCAGCAATACGCTCTCCCACTGGACGTCCTCCGACTGGACGAGGTATGGTTGTGGCTGAGGAATGAGCAACAGCAACAATGGGAACACGACTGGTTCCTCGATCTCCGAGCCCCTCTGCCGATCCGCACGCTCCGGTTTCTCGCGACGCTCTCGGATTTCTTCACTCACCAGGACCGTATCGCCTTCCAGATTGACCAGATCTGGCTCCACTTTGAGGCACTCCAGTGTGTACGCGGCTACCTCGCGCATCTCTTTGCTCACAACGCTGTGTGGTACACGCCAGCGACGACGTTCTCCGCCCATGATCGACAACGCGCTGTTGAATGGCTCAGGCAACTCGTACGGGAAGAGACCCAAGGGGATTCTCAGCCTTGGTCGATGGCCGCAACTGCCACAGATCTGCCCTACACAGTTTTCCACTGTGTGTGGACCGATCTGTGCGAGCACTGCTTCGCAATGGAGGGGGACCGATTGGCGCGTAGCTGCTCGAGCTGCGGTCACCTCCATCACGAGCATTCAACAGTAGTGCGACCGAGCCACGCAGTCATCTCACCGCAAGAGGATGGGGAAACTCAGGAGCCGAAGTGGATCAAGGGCAGCGAGCGGTGCGACTTAGTCGTGGTCAACGCGTTCTTCCACGCGCTCGCACCTCGCGGCCATGCGCATCGCGAGCTGTACAAGCCCGAGATCATGTGGCAACTCGCCCTCGCAAAGGCGCTCGAGCCCGTCAGTCTCTTGTACGAGCGGCTCGAGATCCGCACGCTGAATGATCTCCTCGTTCAGACCAACGAAGGTGTCTGGGATGAGATACTGCCCGCCCAAGTGGCCGCAAAGCTGTCGCTGATTCTTCGACTGATAAAGCAAGAGCTGATTGCGATTCACCAAAACACCGCGTCGTGGAAAAACGGGGGCTGACCTTAGTTGTTCTTCAAACTCATGCAGATGTGGCTTAGTTCTTCTATTGCCTCCTAGTGATCAGTACGTTCAATATGGTCTCCTCGCAGACAGAGCTCGTTGCTTGGTCTCCAACAATTGTCGTTGTAGATCGACCCATGCAACGGCTTCCTCACCTTTGATCAAGGACCCGTAGGCCGAGACGCTTGTTACCAAGCGCATCAAAACAAGAGCCGACACAGCAAGGGTTATCTCCACTCCTCGTCAAGGGCACATGCACAGTGTGCACCGCGGCGAGAAGAGCATGGCGACCGTGACGCGGCCGATTCCGTTCTCCAGTATCTCGGAGTTCGGATCGTTCTCTTTTCCTTGTGTCGCGGCTAGCGCACCGGAACCGTTGAGTCCCAAGACGAGGTACGACGCGTTGTGCGAGGCTGTGTACGAGTGGAGACTCTCGGCGATCGTCGTCCCGTCTTCTAGCGCAAGGATATCGACCTCTCCACTCACATTCGCGGTCGCTAGAAACTCGTGGCAGTGAGCAAACGGCTGCTCGTCGTAGGCGCCGACAAGCGGCTTCTCATAAAAGTGAACAATGCGAACGCTGTCGCTCGGTCGCATGAGCTTGAGCACGGCACGGAGACAGCGCAGAGCCACTGAAGATGTATCCACAGCCACGACAAAGACGTATGATCGAATGGGGAGTGAGTGGACCGGCGTCGGTGGGACGAGTATAACAGGCAGCGGCGAGAACCGCAGCACCTCGCGCGGCACGTGGCCGACCTGGTCGATCGCTGGCCCACCCTTGCCGACTGTGCCTAGTACGACAAAGTCAGCGCGGTGCTTAGCACATGTGTTAAGCAGCTCGGACGCCACGGACGATGACGGCGCGTCGTGGGTCACACTGTCAACCACGATGCGATTGCGCGGCAGCCGCAGACGGCTTGCATGGTGCGTATACTCTATAGGAGACAGCGCAATGTGAGCGAGGAATAAATGGAGGAGGAACCGAAACGGCTACCCACCTTGGACGATGAAGTCGTTGGAAATGACGGGCAGTTGCAGGCTGTGGGCTCCCTGGTCTTCGTCGACGTGGACGACCGTGATAATCCCCTGGCGGCGCAGACGAGTCGTCGTCTCGAATGCGACGAAGGACTGGCCTGCCATCCAAGGCATTCATTGGAAATCGAAACGTAAGGCGCCGAGAGCGAGTTACAAGAGCATCAGCGCACGTACGACTGCCGTCAACCCCAATGCAAAAGGCCGTGGTCGGTAACAGCCGTCGGCTCTCGCTGTGGGCTAATCTTCCACAGAGCATAACCACAGTGCGTTAGCCAAAGCTGGTGAGAGCCACGTTTGCATTAATCTTCCTGACCAACTTCGAGTGCACGCCGTAGGCGAGTCAACAGCGTGTCAAGGTCGAGAAAGAACCCGGCTTCGCTCTCTCGTGCGGCGAGCCCCGGATCGTACTCAGCATCCTCAGATACACGGCAAATCTGATCGTAGGCCGCATCCGAGACCGCGTCCACGTCGACTCCCTTAACGAGCGAGAGGATCTCTTGCGGATTACCCAGTAGCAGTTCGCGGAACGCGTCCTCGGTTAGGTTTTCCTGATGTTTGAGAACGAGACTCGTGAGACCTTTTAGCATCAGAGAGGGATCTCGGAAGAAAGGTGACTTACAAAAATAATGCCCAGTGCGACGCGCGTAAGATGGAGACTGAGCTGCAGTGCCGCTGACAGCTTCTTGAGCGCGAGCACATCCCGCATCTTTGAGCAAGTGACCAAGGCATTGACACGAAAAGCCGCGTGAATGTGGACCACTTCAGTTTGTAGCCATGTTTCGGAAGTTGAAGTGAGACCTTCACGACGATGTGGTTCCCCATCAAATGAATGTGAACAAGCCCGTCAACGTTACACAGCAGAGGTAGAGGTACAGAGGATAGAGTGGCTTCACTCTTGTGCGTTTTATTAGTCGCGGTGGCGCACGAGCGCGAGGCCGCTGGCGCGCAGTTCGTCTTCCCACTGCGCGTAGCACGCGTCATAGTACGCCTTCAGTCGCTCGGCACGAATGATCTGGACCTCTTTATTCATCAAATCCATCTCTTCCAATAGTCTGAGTGTACGTAGAGAGCAAACAAAGTGAGAAGTGCCGGTTCAAACCCAGGAAACACGGAATGGATTAGAAACACGCACTGTTTGTGCTGCTGCACGCGCGCGCCACTGCCGGCACGAAGATTTTGTTTCTCCTCCCACTGTGCGCGATCGCTCGTGGCCGCGTAGGCCTTTGTGTAGGCACGCGCCTGGTGGAGCTCTTCCTCACGTGCGATAAAGCGCGCGACGTTGAGTCCGGACGGCGTCTTCTTCTCGGGCTTTGCCTCGCGGTAGCTCGAGATGCCCGCCGGGCGGTCACGGTCGATGGGCATGGATACTATAGGCGCTGCGTCTTTGTCTATGAGAATAGAGCTGAGTGGAGCTATTGCGAGCCCGTAGAGAGCAGCGCTTGCGTCCAACGACCAGGGGACTCCATGCATCCGTGTCTATCTTTATCTGCGAGTCGTGCGGAGTGTGGGATTGTTTGATATTGATGGATTCAACGCGCCACTAATGGAGACCTCAGGCAACACACCATGCATGGATGCACACTGCAACAGTCGCGGATGCCATTGCAACTGCCTAATCCTTCTTCCTCTTTGCGACCCAAGCCCACACCATTTCGCACTCGATCGGCGTTTCTCCAGCCGAGTCCGTGACCTTCACATCCACCAGCACTTCACCACGGTCGGTGCTCGTGATTTGCTCAATCTAGAGGCATGAGTCAACACGCTTAGTCTCCGTGCTCGCTCTGCTCATATGCATATCTGCCTGATAGTCAACGCACCTGCTCGGGCGTGAGCGTCGCGACGGCCTGAAGATCTCCCTTGGCGACGCGCTTGTACCGGATGGTCATGCTCTTGATCAGCGGAATGTGCGAGTCGGGCACGTTCATGCCAAAGACTATGCCGCTCGCCGACTCGGCCAACAGTGCCATGCCGCATGCGTGGACGCCGCCAATGTGGTTCTGCACGCGCCAGCGGTTCTTGAGCTCCACGTGGGCGCGACTGTTGGTCCAGTCGCTGATGTGGATGCCCATGGTCAGCGCCATCTTGACCTGCGAGTTGAAGAGAAACGAGATGGCCGACTGCTGGATCGGCTTCGGCAGCCCCGCGCCCTTGACCTTGGCGATCGTGCGGCTCAGGCGGTTCAGCTTCGACATGGCGCTTCAAACTGGCAAGTGAGCTCGACGGAGCTCCTTGAAGATCTCACGTCGGATTGCCAACATGCATCGCAAACGCGCGCGAGAATCAGCATCAGAATCTGATCCGACCGGAATGCGATTACGCGATCGCGTAATCCATATGCTGATTGGTGCTCTTGTTTTGCACCTACTCTGATTCGTAGGTTTTTATGATACCGGTATTAGTTACCGGTATTGAGACGTGCTGGAAGTGAGGTTGAATGGACCATCACTCTTTCGTTTCCTTTTTCTCCACCTTTTCTCCTCCTGCATTTTGTGCCACCAGCTGAAACGACGCACCGGACGGAAAAGCCGCGGCCGTCGACATCGCGCGCCATCCGCCGCCATCCTCTCTAGCGATCTCCGTATACGTGAGTAAAGGAGAAGGGGGTTCTCCTGCCTCCCTCCTCCCTCCTCTCTCTCTCTCGCTTTCAATATGGACGCGTTCGGATTCCCCGCCATGGCGACCGAGGTTCAAAAACTGGACGCTGGTCGAGGTGGCACGTCTGTGTCCGCGTCAGCATCACCGCCATTGTGTGCAACAGCCATGGCTGCCGAGGATGTGGAGAAGCGCCGCACGGTCAGCGATGCGTCGACGTGCTCGTCGTCGAGGCCCAGTTCCAGTAGCAGCAGCGCCTCGCTCGCGGTCACGGCGAATGGCGAGTACTGCAACCCCGTGATCATGTCCTTCATTCGCGACGATTGGATCCAGCGACAACTCCAATTGCGCCAAGACGAGTACACCATGTACCAAAAGACCAACATCGTCACGGGCACGTGGAATGTGAACGCCAAGAAACCGCTCACGGCGGCCGACACGGCCAAGATGGCGCAGTGGCTCCAGTTCCAGCAGCAGGCGCAAGGACAGGGACAAGCACCAGCCTCGGCGGTGCTACCCGATATCGTCGCACTCGGCTTCCAAGAGATCGTGGATTTAAATGCCGTAAATGTCGTCGTCAGTAACCAGTCGTCGTTGCGAAGCACGCAGTGGGAGGAGGCGATCCTCGCGGCACTGAACCAGCACATTTCGAAGAACCAGTACAAGCTCTTGCTCTCGAAGAATCTTGTCGGGATCTTGTTGGTCGTGATTGTGCGTGTGGACCATCTCGACCATATCAAGGAAGTGTATGGCGCGACGGCCGGGGTCGGCCTCATGGGCATGATGGGCAACAAGGGCGGCGCAGCGGTTCGGCTCACGTTTTACGACTCGACACTGTGCTTTGTTTGCGCGCATCTTGCAGCACATCGCGAGAATGTTGCGGGACGAAATGCCGACTACATGAACATTCTCTCGAAGATTGATTTCAAGGATACGAGTGACGATTCGCTCTCGCATGATATCGGATATCTCAGTGGCGAACCTCCGATATTGAACCACGACTTTGTCTTCTGGGTCGGTGATCTCAACTATCGTATCAGCGACGACCTCTCGACAGAGGAGTGTTTCCAGTATGCGGAATCAGGGAGGATCGGACCCATGCTGGCGCGGGAGCAATTGTTGACAGAACGGAAGCGAGGCAATGTATTCCACGAGTTTGAGGAAGGCCCGATCCGATTTCCACCGACCTACAAGTTTCAGGCTGGTACGTCTGTCTACGACAAGCGACCCGAGAAGAAAATTCGCGCGCCGGCGTGGTGCGATCGTGTGCTGTGGAAGGCAAAACTTCCAGAGCACGTCACGCTTCTCCACTACAACGCTGTGATGGAGATGGATATTTCTGACCACAAGCCCGTCCACGCGTTCTTCGATGTGCAAGTGAAGCACCAAGTACTTGCAAAGAAGAATCAAGTTATACGCGACATCATGATGCAGCTCGACAAGTGGGAGAATGACAATATGCCCAAAGTTCGCCTTCTCAACGGTGAAAATGACGAGCTGAGCAGCGGTGTGCTCAATTTCCCGCACTTGAAGTATGGACTCGAGCAAGGAAAGAGTGTTGTGATCGAGAATACGGGCGTGGTCGTCGCTCATTTCCGATTCATCCCCAAACTGGAAGATGTCACGTTTTGCAAGCCATGGCTGCGTGTGATGCCAGCATTTGGGATGATCCCGCCGAAAGAGAAGATGGAGATCCGCATCACCGCAAGGATTGACGAAGACACAGCCAAGGCGTTAAGCAGTGGCGACGATACACTCGATGACACGATGATATTAAGGGTTGAGACCGGGCGCGATTACTTCCTGCTCATCTCTGGCACTTACGACACATCGTGCTTCGGGAGTTCACTCGAGCAACTCGTTGCTTGTCCCAGCCCAGTGCGTCAGACAAAGCGTGCGATAGCTTCCTCTGCGTCGTCTTCTCCGCCGACTGCGTCATTCCAAGTTGATCGACACCCACATCAGCACCAGCCCGAGTCAGAAACTCCTCCTGCTGCACAGATAGTGCCGAAGGAGTTGTGGCGCATGGTCAACGATCTTTTCCAACACTCGATGCAAGAGAGGAATTTATTCGTCGAACCAGGGAACAAGCAAGAGCTGGTGGTGCTACGCGAGGCACTAGATACGGGCGCACCGTTTCCGCCACACACTTCGTACTCGATGGCCGAGTTGCTGTTGGCGTGGCTTCAGAGTCTTCGAGGCAGCGTTGTGCCGGACGATATCATCGTGCAAGCTCTTGCTAATGGAGCTGGTAACGTTACCCAGACATGCCGCTTGCTGCTCGACACATTACCTCCAGTGAGATACAACGTGCTTGTCTACATCGTCGCCTTCATCAAAGAAGTACTCAAACATGTGCAAGGTAACAAGCTCACGGCGGAAAAGCTGTCATACGTCTTCAGCCGGTGCATTGTATCGCAGTACAAGCCACCCCATCAGCACCGTAGCAGCCACGGGGTAGACAACGTCGCTGGTCAGAGTACGACACCACCGACATCGCAAAGCTCGTCTGCATCCTCCGCACCGTCATCGGCCGGCTCCAACCAACTGTTTCCCGAGGAACGATTGCGACAGAACGCACGCGAGGCCGAGATTGCACAATGGAATGCGGCGCAGCGAACCGAGAAGATGGAGAAGATGCTGCTCCACTGGCTCACGACGAACGCCTTGTAGATCACACCTCATCTCACGAGAGAAAAAGAAAACCCGCGCGTGCAATCCCCAAGGCTGCGTGGAGATAAGCAATAAAAAAGATCGCGATTTCTCAAAATCACGCGTTATCTATCACATGAAGTCACGACCGCCAGTTCTCTCCCGCGACTCGTGAACGCAGCCTTACCGCTTGAGCCAGTGCACCTCGACTGGCCAATTTTACAGCACACTGATCGTGAAGAGCGTGATGGCACTGCCATCAAAGAGCGGCAGCACTTGGTTCCGCAGGAAAATGACGCCCCACGTAAACGTCGTGAACCAGAGGTGCGTGAACTGGTTGATCTGGTACTTGCGGATCACAATCGGATGGGGCACGGGCAACAGACCGACCATGGTCGTCGTGCGCAGAAAGTAAATGACCGCGTCTTCATCCAGACTCCCGCCGGCCTTTTCGCAGGCATTCTCAATCTACCAAAGCACCATACAAGAGTTAGCAACGATGAAACAGCGAGCATCCTCCTCCACGACACAGAAACGTACCTGCGGCACGAGGTACTGCAGCAGCCGCAGACTCGTCGCGAGCGGGAGCCGTTTCTTCCATGACATGAGCCATTCCTCTGTAGGCACAAACTCGCCGTCACTGTTGCGGGGCGTCTTGGTCTCGTCCGTCGACGGAGGCTCAGCTGTCGACTCGGTTTCGCTAGTCGTGACATTGTCTCGGCGCGCCGCCGTCGACGTCGACGATGCCGGCCGCACGGGGGGCAGCTGCAGCTCGTTGAGCTGCTGAAACACGTTCTTGTTCTGGATCATCGCGTACACGACCTGCTGGTTGCCTTCGTATTGGTACTGAATGATATTGTCAAACGTCTCGAGCAGGAAAAACACCAAGTGGTGGTTGGCCTCATTGTCAAAGAGGTACCGTGGCTGCGAAAAGAGCTTGAAGAGCCGCAGCAGCCGCACGGCCGAGACCATGTGGAGCTTCTTGCAGTATGGCGAAATGTTGCAAATGATCGTGAGAAAGCAGTTGTAGACCGAGTTGAGCTTCTCGTAGCCGCTCACGATAATCTTGTGGAGACACACAATGAGCAAGTCGGCGTGGTTGCCCGTAAACTGCGGCAAATCGGCGAGCGGCAGGCGATTGTCAAACGGCTTGTTGAGGCTCACGCCAAAGTCGCGCTCGCCGCTGAGCAGCAGCAAAATGAACGTGCAAATGTGGAGCATGCCGACTTTCGACGGCTCTTGGCGGCCCTCGTACATGAGAAACAGGAGCGGCACGACGAGCTGGTTCACGTCGGCCTTCTTGAGCACGAAGTGGAGAAATCGCTTGTTCTCATCAAGCAGTTTCCACAGCAGCACGAGCAGTTCCTGGTGCGACTTGATCTGCTTGATCGAGTTCGGGAGAAGCGTGTTCATGGATTCGTGGTAGTTGTTGAGCAGCCGCGAAAGACCACCGAAAATGAGCTGGAAGTCTTCTTCGCGCTGCAACGACGATAGCAGCTTGCGGTACACATTCACGCCGAGCGGAAACTCCCAGTGGCCAAACTCGCCGCCGGCTTCGCTTCGCGTCGACTGGGGACGAATCGCTGACGGCGTGTTGGCCGGCTGCGGCTTGGTGTTGGCCATGACCTGGGTCTCACTGGTCTGCCCGAAGTCCAGCAGCACGAGCAGGACTTGCAGCGACACGTCCACGAGCGTCTCGCGATCGTCCGAGACGATGCTGCCGGCGTAGGGCACACCCCACCCGACGGGATCGTACGACACCACCATGTTCATGAGCGAGAAAAACAGTGTCGACGAGAACGGGCACTCGGACGACGTCGCGACTGCCAAGAACCGGTCCTGCCACAGCGTGCACGTCTCGGCCGTTTGGTACAAGATCCCGGAAAAGCACGTGAGCAAGAGCTTGAGCACTTCCTTGCGGTTCTTCTCGTATACGACCGAGTGCACCACGTGGGTATCCGGGTACCCGACCCCGGCGTGCCACAAGAGCGACGGGTACACGAGCGAGTTGGTCGCCGTAACACCGCTGCGCTGCGCACTGCGGCGCTCTTCACCGAAGCCCTTATACCCGTGGATTGAGACTGTGTACTCGGGTAGAAACAGTAGCCCCATGATGGCGTGGATCATCTGCACTGCGAGCGGCTCCTTGGACTTGGCCTGGCCCGCGGCCTCGGCGCCGGCGCCACTGTCGTCGTCGCCCTTGAGCTGGTCGGCCAGCGACGCGTCGTTTTCGCTGCGCTCGACGGGCTCATCAACGCTCCAAAAGAGCTCTTCGACAAAGTCGTCGCTCGTGTCTTCTAGAATAAACGGCACGAGCCGCGTGAGCACGCGCACACAATTGGTCGCCTGCGGATAGTACTTGGGCACAGGCGTGTCGACAATCTGTACGAGCTGCGACACGGCCTGGCGCAGCATGGTCGCGAGATTGGACGGCTGCTGGCGGCGCAGCATGCGCACGTCGTCGGGCTGAATGAGCGTGAAAATCTCCTCGGCGACCGTCGGGATGCGCCAGAGCTTGTCCCAGAACTCGAGGTTCTTGGACGAGATCACCTCGTTGTTGAGCTTGTAGACGCTCTCGCGGAACTTGCTCTTGCTATCCGAGTTCCCCATGGCGGTAAGAGAGAGAGAGAGAGAGAGAGAGAGAGAGGAGGTGGGGCTTCGCGATCGGCGCTACTGGGCTTGTGCGGTCTTTCTCCTGCTGACACCTCATGCAACGAGAGACGAAGAGAATGATGGTGATGGGTCCGAGCCAGCGCTGTAGTTGGTACCCAGTTGATGGTACATAACGTGGACCACATAAACGAACGTCAAGGACGTCATGTGATCCACACTATTTTGTATCTGGCCGAGGGTTTTCTTTTCCTTCGTCATCTTGTTTCGTTCAGCTTGAAGAAATAAGAAAAATCCGACGGGCTGAAGAAAGACCTCTTGGACGAGACCAAGCCCTCTCGCTCGTCAGCTCTCTTTATCCATCTCTGGAGCTCTACGGCGTCGTGGAGATCACGAGCGGCAGGGCAGTACCAGTACCTTATCGATTCGATATGGAGGCGCGCAACGGCAAGTGGGTCAACGTCGACTATTCGCAGCGCGTGCTCGACGACCACGACGCCGCGTCCAGTAATGGCCATGGCAGCGACGCGCTGCGGCGCACGGCGTCGCTGCGCCGCAGCAACAGCGGGCGCAACGCGCCGGATGGCGATGAGTACTATATCCACATTACCGTCAGCGAGCCAGTGAAGCAGGGCGAAGGCATGAACTCGTACATTTCGTACAAGATTGGCACGAACACGAACCGCCCACAGTTCACCAAGAGCTCCATCTCGGTCATTCGACGGTACTCGGACTTTGTCTGGCTCCACGGTAATCTCTCGTCCATGTACCCGGGCGTGGTCGTGCCGCCGCTTCCCGAGAAGCTTCTGGTTGGCCGCTTCTCACCCGAGTTTATCGAGTCGCGCCGCCGTGCGCTGCAAGTGTTTCTCCACCGGTGCTCGCTGCATCCGGAATTACAGCACAGCGAACACCTCACGACGTTTCTCGAAGCGAGCGACGAGGCGCTCGCGGCGTTCAAGGCCGACCCGCGCCACGCTGGACTCAAGGGCGCGCGCGGGACGCTGTTCCAGTGGTTGGACGACACGGTCGCGACCATCTCGACCACGCTCGGCGCGGCCACGAGCGTGCAGCTGGAAAAGACAAGTGCCGACATTGAAGTGGACGAGATGATGAACTACATCGACGGACTCGAGCCCATCATGACGGGTCTCCACAAGCACGCGAACGGACTCACGAAGCGCGCGCGCGAAATCGCCGACGGGCTCTTTGAGTTTGGCGTGGCCTACTCACTCCTGGGTAAATCGGAAGACAACCCGTCGCTGCAAGAAGGGCTCCGCGAGATTGCGCACTGCGCCGACCGGCTCTCGCTGCTCGCGGCCGAGTTTGCCGAAAAAGAGGCGCTCCATTTTGAAGCGCCGATTCTCGACTATATCCGCTTGGTCGGCGCCGTCAAGGCCGCACTCTACAAACGAAACGAAGTGCGCGGCTCGTACGCACTCGCGGTCGCCGACTTGGATGCGAAAAACGCCATTGTGCAAAAGCTCGTCAAGCACAAGAGCACGTCAGACGACAAGTTTCAAGTGGCGGAGAGCGACGTGCTCAAGGCCCAGCAGCGCGTGGACGACGCCAAGCTCGAGTTCGATATTGTCACGGAGCGCGTCATGCGCGAGGTCGAGCGGTTCAAGCGCGAAAAGCTCGCAGATTTCAAGCGCATTGTGCTCGACTATGTGCAGATGCAGATTGCCTACAGCAAAAAGGTTGGTTCTGCTTGTCGAGAGGATTCTGTGTATAGAGGATACGGACGACTCATGCGGTCTCTATGGGTTGGTCGAATCATAGGTGGAGGAAGAATGGAGCCAAGTGATCCCCAAGCTTGCGGCGATCCGCATTGACGGGTCGCCGTCCGAGTCGCTCCAGTCGATCGCGTCGACGTCCTCGGGCGGCGGCGGCATCGTCATCCAGGAAAACTACATCCCGTCCAACGGTCCGCCGCCCGCCGAGAAGACGCAGGCGACGGACTCGGGCTCGGGCGACGATGTGTCGAAAAACCTGCTCACGCTGATGCTCGATGACGATGATGATGACGAAGATGAAGGCGAACACAAATCGTCAGTCGAGAGCTTTGAGCACGAGCAGCGCACGCGCGCTAAGCAGCGTGCCCCAGTGCGATCCCAGTCCCAGCGAACGCCTCCGCCCCCACCGCCTCGCACCGCGAACGCGGACGTCGCCTTGTAGACGTCCGTCCCCATGCAAGCGCGACTTCTTTTCGTAAAGTAATTTCTCTTTTTCCTCCATTTTTTAGGCTCCTCTTTATTGCTCCTTTCTGCCGTAGACCCTCAGACGCTCTCGTGTTGAGGACGGCGGCGGGCGAGCATGGCTGCGGTCTGTTCTTTCGTGGGCAGCACCCAGCGCGCGTAGCTGTCGTCGTACGTCTCCTGACCGGCCGCGCGCTTGCGTTGATGCTTTTGTTCCGTCACGACAAAGACGGCAACGCCGGCGCCCAGACAGGTAAACGAGATCACGAGCAGCAGCGCCCAGTCGCTTCCCCCATAGCCCATAAGCTTAGCCCACCCAAGCGGCACAAAGTCGCTTGTCGGTGTTGCACACACGCCGTCCTTGGTCGCTGTGCCCTGGGAGAGCTTCACGGGGTACGTCGAAAACATGTAGAGGTTACACGGCCCCGTGCCCTGGATCGTGCCGCGCGCGAGGCGCATGTAGCCATTCTCGCCCCACATGGTACCCCACGTATTGCGGAGCACCCAGTACTTCTCGCCTTTGTCCGTCTCGCCAAAGCCGACAATCACGACCGCGTGGTTCACGGCCTTGCCGTCACTTGCGCAGTCGTGGGCGTCGTAGATGCCGCCGCCATAATGGCGAAAGCCGTCGCCCAGCGCGTCGATATTGGATGACACGGGCCCGAGCAGCACGGCCCGCATGAGCGCGTCTTCGCTGTTGGGCTCCACGGCGACATAGTCGGACGTTGACTTTGTCCACGCCACGGCGACCTGTGCTGGCGCCACGGACTGGCACTGCGTCTCGCTCACGCTCGTGGCCATGACGTACGGGTAGTCGCTCGCACACGCGACGCCGTTGGGTGCCATGCGGGCCATGTACTCGAACGCGAGAAAGGGCATGCCGCCTTCGCAGCCGTTCGAGGACGCGGCCATGTCGGGGAACTTGCTGTGGATGTGGTCGAGCGGTGCCGAGCAGCTGAGCACTTGCTCGACGCTGAGCGGCGTCGCCGTCACGTTGTGCTCGATCGCGAACCGCGACTCAATCACGGAGACGGCTGAGAACGCCCAGCAGCTCCCACACGATCCCTGATTCTTGATGGGCGTGAGGTACTTGCCGTTCTCAATCTCGAGCCAGTTGTAGCTCTTGGGCAGTGGCGTGACGGGTGCAGCGACCGACGCGGCCTTGGCGTCCCATTTCGAGCCGTCCTGGAAATTAAGGGAGATGCCCTTGTTCGTGGCGACCTTTTCGTACACGGAGTGCAGACTGCGCGGCTTGGACTTGCGCACGACCGGCGAGTCGACGCGCGACTTGAGGAAGCGCGCATACTCGTCGTGGCTCAGATCGCTGAGCGCGTTCCACGAGAGAAAGTAGGACGCGTCGCCCGCGGCATGGCGCGCATTGTGCTGCTCGAGAACGCGCCGCGTCGCTTCGAGCGCGTCTGCCTGCGCCTCAAGCGACTGCCGCCGTGGCCCCACGCGTGCGCTGGCACCGAGCGCGCGCTGCCACGCCGGGAGCCGTGGCAGCTTCGCGTCAAACGCGTCCACGACCTGTTGCAGTTGGCGTTGGCGCGAGGACAGGTCGCCATGGCTGTCGGGCGAGATCTCGCCCACCGCAGCGTTCCAGAGCGTGCAACTCAGCAGCCACAGAGACGCGACGTAGATCTGCATAGCCGTGCTTGGATGGAGAGCAATGGACGCCGTGGGGAGGAGCTGGGCAAGCGCGCGAATGTCGAGGTGGCGTGCGTGCGTCGGATGAACTGGGTGCGTTGATCTGATTTGGGAGGAGCTTCGTCGCCTCCCCTTCGAAACCGATTGCCGCCCAACAGCAGAAAACGGTTCGTTACAAACCGATAGTGAGTTTGTATCAAGTTTATGAATTAACTTAAATGGGTAGATACGGGATCTCAGTTTGAAGAGAATCAAACGTAGCCGTACTCGCGCTCGCTGCTCGCCGCCGACGATGTCTTTGCCGAGTGGGGTACAGACAGAGTCCCCGACGAGAAGTCGTAGCCGCTGTCTTCACCGTTGTGGTCGTCCTCTTCTTCGTCTTCGTCATCGGAAAACCGAGGTTCATGGACGGACGACGTATCCGACATAGGCGACATAGGGGGCGAGACGATGCTGCCACGCAGCTCTGGGTTTTCGTCCTGCATCCGAGTCATGAGCACGCTATTGATCTTCTTGGTGGCGGTCAATTGGTCACGAGCTTCGTTCAGCGAGTCAGTGAGTTGATGGACGAGCCGCTGTAATTCTGCGTTCTGCCCCACGAGCCGCTGGGTCGCGGCCTTGTCCTTGTCGGCGGCACCGCTTTGCTGCTGCTGGCGGAGCAAATTGTCGTATGCGTCCTTGTACTCTTTCATCTCGTCGGCAACGCGCTTGGCCTCGGCACGCGCCACCGCGAGTTGCGTTGCTAAGTGGGATCGTTCCTGGAGCTGTGTCTGCACGTCGGCCAGCGAGCGGTGCGGGCCTACGACCGTCCTGAGTTCCTTGGCGAGTTCTGCCGACCTAGACCGCAATGCATTCCGCTCGCTCAAGACCGCGAGATGGTCTTGCTCCAGTTCCTCCAGCTTGGCTTGCGTCGACGTGAGCTGTCTTCGCAGTTCCTTGGCGGCCTCGGCCATGGCCTCGGCTTGGGCATGAGCCTCGTCCAGTGTGCGACGATAGCTTTCGGGAATCTCAAACTCCTTGTCAGTCTGCGTGGATCGATCTCTCAGATCCGCCGCCGCTGCGCGCTCGTCAATTGCTTTGGCGAGTTGCAATTGACACGCTTGGTGGAGCCTCGTCTCGTCCGCAAGTCGTACTCGCATCTGGTGCAACTCGCGACTCGACACAGAGAGTTGCACGTTGGCTCGTTCCAACTGCATGAGACGAAGGTTCTGCGACTCGATGCGGCTGTCTTTCATGTCAAGTGACGCCATCAGCTCGGCCTTCTCGTGGTCGGTGGATTTCACGAGCACAGACATGGACGCGAGCTTCTCCTGGAGCATCGCGATCTCCTTGTCTTGCGCCAGCAGGCGATCGTGCATGAAATCCGCGCCACCATCCGATGCAGCATTAGACGAATTACGACCAGTGGGGACACTTGCCGTTCGCGTCAATGGGAGCGGACTATCACTAGCGCCGTTGATGGAATTGTTCCAGCCAGCCGGCAATACGTAATCGGATTCCAAGCTGAAAAAGTCGGCCAACTGATCGGATGAGGAAGCTCCTGCAGGCAGCTCGGCGATCTCAGTCTTAGGTTGGACGAGACGTCGTGGCTCAACTAGATTTCTCGGCGTGATATAATACGATCGCCGGCCTTTCGGTACACTTTCCTGGGCCGAGCCCGTGGTGGGGGAACCGTTTTGCAAGGACGATGCTGGGTCGACGAACAAATTGACCTCGTCACGATGCGCGATCTCGTCGGCTTGCTGCGGGATGGCCCGTGCGCGGAAGCGACGAATGAGCAGCGCCAAGATGTCGCGGTGCTGTGGATTTTGGGCGATCAAGAAGAAGCACGAGACACCGGCGAGCTGCTGTTTGCGCTTCACGTCGCACGTGTCTCCATCCCGACACCCGAGCATACTGCCAAGCTCTTGTACTTTTAGTGTGAACCGCAGCTGGTCGGTCGGATCCACGAGCACCTGTAAATGCACGTGGTATTCCGCGCTTGCAACCACCCCACCTTCGTCTTCGTCCTCAGAGATCTTGACCAGCATCACACGGTCTGGAGCGATCTTGATTTGGAAACTGTCAAACTCGTTGCTCGCCAATGTTGCCGAGAACGATCCAGCCCCAGCGTCCAGTAGGATATCCACCATGTCTTTCACCGCCGGGTCGATCACCAGCGGCCGACTGAACTCGACCACGCGCACGAGATCTGGGAATCGTGTCGACTGACAACGCACGGAGATGCGTGCTTCAACATCGTCGATCGACGGAAAGTACCGCCCACAACGTACGCCCTTGATGAGGATGAGATCGTGCGACGGTGTTTTTCGATACCAGGTAAAGCTGAACTCACTGAGCTCGTCATCCTTGACGCCAAGCAATCGGCTGCCACCACCACTGGTGGTCACGACCACCAAAGGTGACGCCAAGTGCCCCTCACCGCTGTGCGAATCGTCCGTCTCTTCGAGCTGAAGTGCCAAGTGGTCAAACCACCCATCGACAGTCTCGCGGTCTTCGTGGGAGCGCGCGCGTGGCGTGGCACCCATAATGCGGAAAAGGTTCTTAACACCGTCACTGTTCTTGACACGGTCAATCGACTCGCCCCATTGCTTCATCTTGCCTGGCGTATCGGGTAGTGTCCCAAACGGTGTGTTCGGACTCAACGCTGCTGCTGGATGCCGCATGGGACTGCGTGCTGAAGCTGACTCGCCAAACGACGATGAGCGCTTGAGAATCGGCTCATTCATGATCTGGCTGAGCTTGGACGACCACATGGAGCTAGTTGCTGATCCTTTGGCGGGCGACGGCGCGGCACTGCCGTGCTGCAAAGGCGATGGCGGGAGCGGAGGCGTGGGCGGCGGTAAGCGGCTGTGGAAGACGAGTGTACACGGGAAGGTCGTGGTTTTGGCCGCCTGGATGATCGACGCGAATACAAAGTCGGTCACGACCTGCCCGTTGATCGAGTACAGCATATCATGGAGTCGCACGGTGCCGCTCGCCTCGGCATTGCCCATGGACCCATCGGGTTTGCGACGAAATGACTTGACGAACGCGCCGCAGCCGTCTGGCCGCGAGTACAAGTCCACATACAATGGGCCGGGATCATTGTACACGACCGTGACGATATGGACCGGCTCATTGCCGTTCGTGGGGCTCGACAAGCCGGAAAAGAGCGAGACGTTGACGTTCGCGGCGGCGTCGCTGAGCGCGGCCGCTAGGAAACTGCTGCTGCGCGAGAGCGACTCGGCCAGGCTGTTGCGTGGCGACGACGCCGTGCTGGCCGTTGGGCTGCTAGCACGCTGGATGGAGAGATCTGTAGCTGACTGCGTGCGGCGTCGGTCAAGAGGTGGCGGCGTCGACGCTGATCCTTGGGCGAATGCCTTGCCGGCAGCTGACACGGGGCCACCCTTGCCGTTGGCGAACTCCATGGGCGAGGGTACTGTATCGACGTCGTTGGCCATGGAGGAGGAGGGAGGCGGAGGAGAGAGAGAGCAGCGAGAAATACGCGCTCTTCCTGCTTGGTGGTCACCGCCTTTGACTTTCTCCGCCGTAGGGAAACAATGAAAACTCAGATAGCCATCGAAAGAACCCACTTTAGCCTATTTTAACCAATGATATGCCTCCAAAGGTCTACTTATAACCAATCGAATGGCTATAAAACGCATGTCAGGAACCGAAAATAGTTTATTTTCTGACTCGGTGGGATCCTCCATGTCACTCGATGGAGGAATCAGGCACAAAAATCAACCCGGAAACCGGTTCAACCGGTTTACGTACCGGTATTTCTACTGGTGGTTATTTTCAGAGTGGGTGGATTTCCAAGGCGACACGGATCGATAGCCCGGGCAAAGGAGAGGAATATGAGCGACGCGGAGAAGAAGACGCAGGAGGAGGAGGTCGCCAAGGTGGCGGATGTGGAAGAGGCGAAGAGCGATGCAGCCGCGACTGAGGAGGCAGCGGTCGAGGAAGTGACCCAGTCGCTTGAGGATCTCCTCGCGCTCGGCCAGGGGCTCGACGACGAGGACTACAAGGCCGAGCTCGAAGTGCTCCAGAACGACGAGCGCTCGAACCTGTTCTCGGCCGTGACCTTCGAAGACTTGGGGCTCCCCGAGCCGCTGCTCAAGGGTGTATATGCGCTCAAGTTTTCCAAGCCGTCCAAGATCCAGTCGGTCGCGCTGCCCATGATTCTTGCGAATCCGCCGGAAAACCTCATTGGTCAGGCACAGAGCGGCAGCGGCAAGACGGCGACCTTTGCGCTGGGCATGCTCTTCCGCGTGGATGTGAACCGCAAGGTACCGCAGGCGCTTTGCATTGGTCCGACGCGCGAGCTCGTGCGCCAGATCGCCGCGGTCGTCAAGGGCATGGGCAAGTTCACGGGCATTGAGATTTTCCTTGCGATCCCCGGCAACGATCTCGCGCGTGGCGAGAGCCTCACGGCGCAGATCGTCATTGGCACGCCCGGCAAGATTGAGAACCTCATCAAGAAGAAGACGCTCGACACGCGAGAGATCAAGATTTTCGTGCTCGATGAAGCCGACGTCATGGTCGGCGAGGATGGTATGCGCGACCGCTCCGTGGTCATCAAGAAGTCGATCAAGAACAAGTCGTGCCAGTTCCTCCTCTTCTCGGCCACGTACGCCGACGACGTGCGCGAGTTTGCGATGAAGATGGTGCCCAATCACAACATTATCACGGTCAAGAAGGAGCGACTCACGCTCGACGGCATCAAGCAGTTTTGGATCGACTGCGGTTCCAAGCCAAACAAGTTCAAGGTGCTGTCCGACATTTTCGCCATCTTGACCATCGGCAAGTGTGTCATCTTCGTGCAGTCGCGGGAGACTTGTAAGGAAGTCACGAAGCGCATGCGTGCCGACGGCCACTCGGTTGGCATTCTTCACGGCGCTGACATGGCCAAGGAAGTCCGCGATCAGGTCATTGACGAGTTCCGCGCCGGCACGACCAACGTGCTGATCACGACGAACGTGTTGGCGCGAGGCATTGACGTGGCCGGTGTGTCGCTTGTCGTCAACTTTGATATCCCGCTGACGCGAGACCAGCAGCCGGTGCGTGTCCTATCTCAATCTTCCCAGTCTTGTAACTTGTGAGAACGCTAACTTTATTTTCTTTGCTTTGGTAGGACCCCGAGACGTACTTGCACCGCATTGGTCGAACGGGCCGCTTTGGTCGCAAGGGCTGCGCGATCAACTTCGTCCACGACAACAAGAGCAAGCAGGACCTCGCTCAGATTGAGGCATACTACGAGCGCCAGATTGTCCAGGCGCCGGCGGACGACATTGAAGAGCTGGAGAAGATGCTCCAGTGGTAGATTTGAAGCTCGCCTCGAAAGTAGATGGAGAACGCACGAGATGGAGTGTGGGCGCCGCACATACTGTCGCACACAGTGAATGAAACACGCATATCGCTCACGCGGTGCCCAGTCTCCACGTTGTTCCCGTTGTGGCCATTTCATCAAGATCAAGCAGTTTGGTCATGAACAGGTTGTTAACTGTGGCATTACCATGCGATGTGGAAAACGAATGTTGAAGAGTGATCTATACGCTGTACATCTTGAGCTGCTTGTCTTCGCCGCCACTGACAAAGCCCATTGCCGGCTCCTCGACGTGTCTCCACGCGACGTCCAGCGCCTTGCCCTCATGGGCAGCGACCGTATGAAGCGGGATCGTACTGCGCACATCCCACATTTTCACGGCGCCGTCGTAGCCGCACGACACGAACAAATGTTCGTTCGTCGGGTGCCAGTCGACGGCGTTGACCCACTGCTGATGCGACTGGAACGTGCGCTGGACCAGGTTCTCACCAGACTGCGTGGCACGCGGATCCCACAGACGCACGCAATGGTCCGGGTGCGACGTGAGCACAAAGCCACTCGCGTTGACACTGATGTCGGTGATCGCACGGTTGCCGGCCATGGTCTGCTTGCATAGGTGGGTCGTAAGATCCCAGAAGCGCACTGTGCGGTCGCTCGAGCCAGACACAACTTGATGGGTCCCGGTCGGGTGAAACGCGACGCCCGTGACGTAGCTCGTGTGGCCCGTGAGCACGATCTCAGCCTCCAGCTGGCGAAAGCTCACGACCGCCGACGAGGCACCCGCCTTGCTGCTCTTTTGCTTCTTCTTGGGTTGCGCGTCCGATGTTTCAATCTCGTCCGTTGCATTCTGTGGCAGCTGCCACACGCGCACAGTGTTGTCCCAGCTGCCGGTAAGCGCACGCTCGGCTTTGGCGTCGAGCTCGACCGTGTCGACGCTGTTGAGATGGCCCGTGAGCGACGCGACGGCGTGGAGCTGCTTGGTCGACGCTCGGAAGCGCCAGAGCTGCCCGAGCTGGTCCTTACCGCTACTCGTGATCAAGTACTCGTTCTGCTTGGTGGATTGCACGCTCACGCTCTTGACCGCGCCCTGGTGGGCCTTGACCGATGCGAGGCATTCGCCCGCGGCATCGTCATAGACGCGGATTTGGCCATCATAGCAGCCCGTGACGACGACGCCACTCGCGACGCTGACGGCGCTGACCCAGTCCGGATGGTTGGTTTCGTGCTTGGGCTGCGGCTCGGGCAGCGCTTCGACGTACTCGAGCGTGATCATGGATTCCTCCGAGACGAGGTTGCGCACCATGTACTTTTCCAGCGACGTGCGCAAGAAGAGACCGTCAATCAAAAAGTCGAAGGGCCGCGGCGTCTCAGTGTTGAGCAGGTGGTTCACGATCTGCGAGAGCCCCTGGCGGCTTAACTGCGTCGGGACCGCGAACGGCGTTTCCGTCACGCGGATCGCCGCATGCTTGGTCACGAACTTGACGCGCACCTGTGACGGAAATATGGGTGGTGAGACAACCGCGAAGAGCTACACGGTCTAACGAAAAGCTCAGTACCTGTGGTCCTTCCGAGTCCATCGTCACCGGATACGAGAGATTCTCTACGAGGGTGTGGGCGGCTCGGCGTAGATATGGACGCGCGTGAGGCGGAGGGTTCCAACTGTGGTGCACGACTCGGTCGATGCCTTCCAATTCGCTGAACAACGTTTCATGTCCAAGCGGTTGACTGGAAGACATGCTCGACCGCATTTTTGACCAATTGTATGCTTCGAGTAGACATTTCAGTGCAATCTATTGGTTAAATCCGTCCTATATTGCTGACATCCGTTTGTTATGAACACATTTCCGTTGTTTGTTATGTACGCAAAAGTGTAGCCATGTTCTATCGGGCTACTCAGACAGAGAGTCTCATACCTCTTGCTCGTCTTCATAGTCAGCGAGCGCCGCGCGGAAGCGGCGGCTCGACGTCGGCGACATGGGCGTGCGGTAAGACGAGACGCCACTCGTTTGGTCCGTCAAGCCATTGCTTTGCGAGAGGCGGCGGTAGCGTGCGCGTCGCGACTTGGAGTCGTGCACAGCAAAGGCCATCAGGGCCAGCGCACACAACGCCACGATCGCAAACATGCCCTCGACAAAAGATCCAAACACACTTGATGGCTGGGACACGGCTGGGCCATGGCGAAGCTGCTGCAGGCTGGTGGTCGTCGAGAGAACCCTGCAGCTGGAATAGTCGTCGCCTTCGCCGGCGAGCTTCTGGCCGGCCCACAGCTTGGTGAGCAAGTCCACCGTCGGGCGCGGATGCACTTCATCAATCGCATCTTTGCCATGGGCTTTCACAGGTCGATACAAACCGAAGAATTCTTCGGCGAGCCAGCCCATCGGGAAGCCGCGGTTCACGACACCGCCGAAGTTGTGGATGTCGTCGGCGCCCGACTTCCACCACTCGTCGCTGTACTCGAAGACAAAGCCGCCAACAAGCACCTGCTCCTTCAGCGCATCACTGAGGTTGTAGTTCCGATCCATCTGAATCGCTTGATCAACGACAAAGCTGCCAATCTTGTGGAGCACCTGCGCATTACCCTCTGCGACGTTCGAGGCGTACGGGAACCCGTACTCGGACACGAGCAGCGGCTTGTTGCCGGGCACGCCCTTGAAAGCCGGGATGACGGAACCAGCATAGTTGGTCTGGTAGACATTCGAGCCCCAGAGGTCCACGTCGGCCTTGAACTGCTCGCCTTTCGTAAAGCTCACGCCGCCGTCGTCCACAAACGTCGTCGTGATGATCTTTTGCGCGTTGCCATTCTGGGCGAGACCTTTGCGGACGGCGGCCGTGAGCTTCGCAAACTTGTCCCAAAACGCCTCGTCGTTCACAACCACGATACTGTTCATCTCGCCACCGATCGAGTACCCCATGACGCCTGGGTGCGCGCCCGTGAGCTTGGCCATCTCGTAGTAGTTGGTCACCAGTTGCTGGAATTCCGGACTCTCCGCGTCGACCGTGGGCTCCATGAGCGACTGGTCGATCCAGATCGAGAAGATCGTGTAGATTGGACGGTCGCCACCGTTGTACGCAGCGTCGAGGTATTTGGAATGGTCGACGTTGCTGTAAAAGTCGTACGTCTACGTAGTCGCCAGATCCCACCACGTCAGTTGAGCCGTTTCTCCATCACCGCTCGTCGTAGTTACATGACTCACCTTGACAGCGTTGGCGTGCATCCCACGGAGGTTCTTCAAATCGCGCGTAAAGATCCCTTCATTGCCGAGCACGTCCAAGCGCCCCGGTTGGCCGATGGGCGTCGGCGCGTAGTTGACGCCGCGCACGAAAAAGCTCTTGCCATTGAGCAGCAGCTTGCGCCCACAGGTCGTCCACTTGGTGTTCACCATTGGTCTTGGTTCCTTGTTGCTTGCCGTGCGCAGGACGCGGTGAAAGCGATTGTGAGAAGCATGCTCGGTTCGATTTTCGTGCCGAGCCGTTGCAGGTGCTTGGGTCCGAGACCAGCAGCGCAATCGTTCTTCCCGTTGGATTGTCGATTCGTTGCCCCTGGCGAGACAGCCGCTGGAACAAAACGAGACACAGGACGAGAGAAGAAAAGGTCAGAAGACGCAGTGTCTGTCGTGGCGGGGCTCACCGGCCCCATGGATCCCTCTGCATGTGATCCAGAGGCTTCAAGATCTGGTGCCGTTGCTGAGCCGAAGAAACAGAAAGCATCGAATCTATGCGGGACATTCGGAGCTCATCGATTGGCGCAAAGTCGGGCATGGCTTCACTACTGGCTTGCGTCAGCCTCAGAGGCTGATACCACTCTAATAGAAGCCTCCATGATGTTGGCTGCGAACAGTATCGTTTTTCCAGGATCTGAAATCTCGAGTCCATAAAATTCAAGATATGATACGGTATCAATTGCAAGAGCCTCGAAGATGAGATTTCCGATCTTGCTCCCTTCTTCGACAGAAACTTCCCGCCGCCCGCGAGACATGTCCGAAGAGAGAATGCGCAGGGTAAAAGCACGCAAGGATGTTCGAAAAATGATTATAATTTAAAGGAAGGCTGCAGTAGTGGAGCACTAATGGAATTAGTGGTGGTGGTGTGGTGTGGGGGAAATTGCGTGGGTTAAATATGCCAGGAGGTATTGGGCTGGGGCGGTGCGCGATGATGGCCTCCCCAGACCTGCCTGCCTATTGACTGGCGAAGATTGCGCTTGGGTTGGACGACGAAACATGGAGACCCTTCATGCGACACAGAGCGGACGGGCCACAGTCAGATGACGAGACTAGACGGCGCTGTGGTTGATCTCGGTCATGAAGTGCTCGAGAAAGAAGAGGTCGGCTTCATACAGGTCCACGGGGAGATCCGATGGCTCCATGTCGATGTCGTGGTCGATCATCATGCAGTCGATCGCGGCGTCCAAGCCGACGTCGAACTCGATCATGTTCATGTCACTCGGCGTGAATGGCACGTCCATAGACATGGGCTCGTGCTTGAGCGCAAAAGGAGGAAAGTCGCCGTCCATCATCTGATCGATGCCGTTCGGGCTCGCGGCCATGATGTGCTTGGCGTGGTTGATGACGTTCGTGTTGATGAAGAGCTCTTCACCGACGCCGTGCACCATGCGCATTTGCTTGCGGCGCTGCTCCATGCGGCGCTGGTTGGAGTTGGCCTTTTGGCGGTGGTACTCGCAGAACTTGTGCATCTCGCCATTGCGCTTTTCAACACGCAAGTTCCAGCACTTCTTGCTCGGGTATTTGCAGTGCTGCGGCGTGCGCGCTTCCTGGTTGGCGTTAGCCGGCAAAGCAAGCGGGTTCATGGCCATGGCGTGCACCGACATCTCGGTCATCGCCGCCATCGAGAAGAGATCGGCCGGGAGGGCAGGCGAGGCGCTGGCGTTGTGGACGACCATGATTGGCAATGAGTGGAGAAGGACCGAGGGGGTGGACTTTGGCTAGGCTGTGCCTGGCGAGGGTAAATTGAAGAATGGGGGGACCCGGATTGGGGTTTCCACGGCCGAGAATTGGCGGCGGCGCGGCTGAGGTGGTCGATCTTTCCAGCAGGCCACTCGACCAGCACCCTGCCTGGTCTCGCAACACCCCTTCTTACCCAAAGAGCCATAGCAACTGGGACAGCAAAGTGTGTCGAGACGGAACAATATGTGGCGGCAATTTTGCAGAAGGGACAGCTGGGATGTCGAAAGCCCATATCTCCAACGATATTACCCTCTTTTTAACGTGATCTGTGATAGAGATCTTGATTGTTTACTGTGTAGAACTTTGAGAAATGGTCACTATTCAAAGGGTAGTCAAACTCCAGGCATGCTGGAAGTGATTGGTGGAAACTACGGTACCGACAGCGAAGGTCTCTAGGTTCACTTTGGAGGTGCACGCATCCTCCCTCCGAAGACGCAGCCGCGACCCAAAGTGAACCCATGCTGCCTCGTGACGACAGACCATCATTTCCACCAATGGTATCAGCCCCTTTTGATAAGTCGTGGCATTATTGGCCGGCGGGAGAACTTTCCTCAGCCCACATGGCAACAGCATGGAAACTTTCAGGGTTTCATGTTTCAGGGCTCCGAACCCACCACGAGCCATTTGTCTCGCCAGCACTTTATCGAACCACCCCACCGTCAGTATACAAGAACTGAGAATGGTAGATATCCCATATTAGGAGGCTGGATATTTCAGCACGACAGCCTGGCGTTGTTGGGAGCTGCCGTGCAACACAATAAACTCCCTGCCACTGTCAGCATGGAACTACCACGTGAGACTGGAATTATTGCACAACCCTGTGGTCGGCGCCTGCGACTGGATTATTCCACTGATGCGGACGAGATGCGGACGGCGTGCAGGAAGCATACGATGGTGGGTTCAGACGAGGGCGCTCCCAACACGGCACTTTGGAGAGCCTTGTAGTATCGTAAACTAATAATACCGGTGTGTGGCAGAGGAGTTCCATGTGTGCACGACGGGAAAGTCCGTACAGGAGCGACGTCCATCCTTTGGAATCTTGTGGGTTGGTGTGTGTGCAGGACAGTCCGGTTCAGGCGGCAGTGATTCGTGCAACAGACTGGAGCGCATGTAGCCTACCGTACTGTACAGTTCAATGAGTGTGTTGAAGACATCGTTCTCTCTCTCTCTCTTGCCAATCACCAACAACGGCTTACAGTATCATTGAGATGTATCATCAGCGCCGCATTGCCCCTCCGTACAGGCTTTTAAACTGTCGTGGGTCCAGAGCGAGCTTGCGTCCAGTGGTGAGGTGGAATCTCATTTTTGCTCGTGTCCTTCAACTTGCTCATCTATGCCTCAAAAATACCAAATCTAGGTGTAATTTCAGCTCGTTTTCACGATGATTAGTCAAAGTATGCTTACCATAAAACCTGATTATCATGCATATCTTGCTCTAATCACCTCATTCTGTGCCAATCATCAAATACGTTTGAAAGGCATCTGCTTGTGGGAAAGATCTTTCTTTCGAGTCTTCGTCTGGTCCACGCACGACATCGCGCCAATGCTCGCCACACTGGAACTCACTGAGAGTAGCTCACTGGTGACCAGTGCCCCGGCGAGTCCACGGGCTGACGCAGACGGGATGGTTGGACGCAGGCGCGCTGGACGCAGGCGCGTTGAAGCAGTTTCATCATAGACAAGGCGAAGTTGATGGGCGCTTTTAATGAAAAGCGATCTTTTTCTTTTGCATCATCCGCATCATCCGTGCTACATGGACGCTGCGTTCAGCTGCACCTTGAGGACGCCGCGCTGCTTTGCGTATGCAATCGCGTCCTCGGCTCGCGCAAGCGGAAAAGTGGCCGCAAGAAACTTGGCCACCTTCACGCGCTTGGCGGCGAGCGCTGCGAGCGCAGGAGTGAATGGCCCGCACCGCGAGCCGATGACCTCGACGCCTTTACGTGCGGCGAGCGCCAGGGCGTCACTGGAAATCTCAGTTTTCGCGACGGCGCAAGTGGATTTCATGATGATACGGCCGCCGCACGGCTTCACGATGGAAAGCGCGCTTAAAATTCCAGACGGAGTTCCCGTGCATTCCGCGACGACGTTGAACTTGTCTCGATATAGTTCATCAAAGGAAGGTGGCGTTTCCGCGGCGGCAGCGGTTGATGAGTGATATGCGACAACTGTGTGGACGAGATGGTCCATGAGAGCAAGCTTCCCAGGATGTCTGCCAACCAGAGTAATAGCGCGAGCCACCTTTTCAGCTGCGAGTACCTCGGCGATCAGTAGTCCGAGTCGCCCGTCGCCTAGCACAGCGACCGAATCGCTAGGCTTGATGACGGCTTGCTCGACGACGCGATAGGCCGCTGCGAGCGGCTCTGTGAAGGTCGCCTCACTGTCAGTCACGTTGTCGGGAACGACGAGCAGGTTTGCCAGCGGCAGAGTAATGTACTCGGCGAATGCACCGCTTCGGCCGACGATGCCTAGCGCTTGGCGGTTCGGGCAGTGGTTGCGATGGAGAATCGTCGGGTCTCGTCCGCGAGAACTCTTCGGCTCAGGTGTGCGCGAGTGGACGGCACTGCACACGCGGCATTGCACCTTGTCGTTGCAAGGGACGTTGATCTCGCCGACCACGCGCTTGCCCAACCACGTAGTGGCACTACCTTCCTGGCCAACGCGGACAACCTCGCCCACAAACTCATGGCCAAGCGCGCCTTCAAAGCCGGGCTTGTAGTCGTTCATCATGGCCAAGTCGGTGCCACAAATGCCCGCGCAGAGCACGCGAATCAGCGCCTCGTGCGCGAGCGGCGTTGGCACGGGCACATTGGTCCGGAGCCTCGCAAAAGGCGCTTGCGCCTCCGACCGGCCAATGCAGAACGCCATCATCGTCTCGGTCTCGCGATCTCTTGATCGCGGCGATGGCTGCCTCTCGCGAGCCAGTGGCTCTGCATGTCCATTGAGATCTTCCATGCCTGTCCAACGTATCCGTTGGGTTGCCGGAAGCTTCTCGCCGCCGCCACGTCGCAGTGCCGTTCCGCCGCGGAGGATCCCACCGTGAAGATGTGAGGAGCGCTGGATTTCCTGAGATTCGGGTTACTCACAGTCAAATGGGTTTACTGTACCCAACCAATTTGACAAGTGTACCCACAGATTAGGTTACCCTATAACTGCGATATAGCATAATCTTTAGTAGAGGGTCTACAGTACGTCTCAAGTCATGCCCAATAAAACAGTTGCCGGGGCAAAAAAAATCTCGATGGCTGCGAATATGGCGTCGCGGGATGCGCCGCGCCACAGCGCGTATCTCATCGTGAACAACGTCCAGAAGAATAAGAACATTAAGAACATGCTGCTGAGCGCGTCGGCGCTTGGCGTGCGCGAAGTGTTTGTGGTCGGCCAGAAGAAGTTCGACCTCGACGAGCACGCCGTGTTTCTCGCGAAACTGAGCTGTCCGATCACGCGCGTCGCGACGCTTGCCGAGTGCCGCGCGCTCTGCCAGCAGCGCGGCATCCGCATCTGTGGCGTCGAGATCCTGGCCGAGGCTAAGAGCATCTTGGATGCGCCGTTTTGCGGCGACACGGCCTTTATCATGGGCAATGAGGTACGTTCATGAAAAAGCACGGGGTCGGGTGGGAGGTAACTGAATGAGAGTATTATTGTACAGGGTGCCGGAATGAACGCTACACAAGTCGCAATCTGCGACGACTTTGTCTATATCCCGCAGTACGGCGGCGGCACGGCGTCCCTCAACGTCACGGTCGCGGCGTCCATTATCATGCAGAGCTTTGCGTTGTGGGCGCAGACGCCCGAGTCCCCTGAGCCAGCAACGGTCATAGAGTAGGTAGTCGCGACGGGTCGCGTCGAATAGAGTACTTTCAATTTCTTTCCTCATGTTCACTGGATTATCGGCCCACAGCACAGGGTTGAGCCGACTTCGCGCCGTCGGCAACTCCACAACCGTGATGAAGCCGGGATGACGACCACCACGCGGTGCCAGCTCGAACCAGGCCACTAAATGATGTTGCGTGGGGAGACTGCTCGCCCAGAAGGTCTCTCGATATCGTACAACATTGCGGCGGCGCCAGTTCCGTTGAGAAGTTGGGGGAGGTGAGACACTATGAACAGATCGGCGAATGGAATATTGGGGGTCCCCGTACGTGGAAATCCAGACAACCAGCTAAATCGCAATTCAGACGAGAAAAGATCGACTTGGCATATGAAAACTGTGGAAGACTCTCCTTCAGCTCATCAACAAACATGTATTCATTCTTGAGCATACACCAACACAATGAGTCAGCAGCGCGCGATGCCCAGCGTTAGTAGACCACGTGATACGCGACATTCAGTAGCCTTTGCTGTAGTCGTCATAGCCGTGGCCCTTGCCATAGTCGTAGCCATACCCGTGGCCGTAGTTCTTCTTGCCGTGGCCGTGGCCGTGGCCGTGACCGTGGCCGTAGCCACCCTTGCCGTAGTAGCCATAGTCATCGCCGTA
>JAADXL010000238.1:0-39366 GCA_023337755.1 Pythium aristosporum
CCCCCCCCCCCCCCCCCCCCCCCCCCCCCCCCCCCCCCCCCCCCCCCCCCCCCCCCCCCACATTGACCGCGAGTAATAATGGCGTCGTCGCCGTCTCCGCTCGCGCTGTTGGCGGCGCTGCGCGACCACCTGATCAAGGGCCTTAGCGTGGATCTCCAGGACGAGGACGCCGTGTTCGTGGGCGTCGACGGCCAGCCGGTCGCGCGCCACGGCAAGCACGCGCCGACCGCGTACGTGTCCAAGTCGACCAAGAAGCCGTACGACTTGCTGGCCGTGTGGCTCTGCTACAAGTTTGCCCACCTCGCGTTTGTCGATTACGTCGCGCAGTGCCGATCCGAAAAGGCCGGGATCATCTCGACGGTCGATAAGCGGGAGCTGATTGCGTACTTGAAAGGCGACATTGAAGTCTCGGCCCAGATTCTCGGGGATGACGGCGAGCCCACGGACAAGGGAGCCAGCGGTTCCACTGGAGGAGCAACTGAGAAACGCACGGCAGCAGCCAGCGGGAATGAGAATGGCGACGCCACCAAAAAGCGCAAGCTGGAAGGCTCCACGTCCAAGGATGCCAACAAGGAGAACAAGGCCAAGGCGACGACCAATGCCACGGGTGCAAACCCAGCGGCGACAGCGGAAGACAAAGAGGCTGACACGGAGCTCAAGAAGGTTCTGGACAAGGAGTATACCCATCGGAATCGCACGACGGTGCTAAACGCCGCGAAGAAGAGTTTTGACCACGTGCTCAAGGCCGTCGAGGCCGCCAACGCTGAGACCAAGGAGAAGATTGAGAAGGCGTCCAAGGCCGCGCTGGTGATGCCAGCGGCGACACGCAAGGAGCAACTCCCGTTGGCGACGCTCATGCAGAACAAGATCCATGGTAATGTGATGTCCGGGACGAGAGAGATGGATGAAGAGTGGGTACTGATGTTGGTGTATCGTTTGACAGGCACACCAATTATTGTGGTCCCTGCGGGTTTCTCAGATCTGCTGACGATGCTCAACATCAAAGACTTTTTGGTCGATGGCGTGTACGTGTCGAACATGCAGAAGAAGAGCGAGGGCCACCGCAAGGCGCAGTCGATCACGATCACCCACGAAGAAGACGGCGAAAAGTACACGTTCAATATCGTCGACAATGTCACGCGTTTCAAAGAAAAGGATTGGTACGGAAAACGCCATCATGATGGGACAAGAGGAGGACGTCTGCTGATTTGTCCGTGTATTTCATTCAACCAGGCGATGCGTGGTTGCTGTGATCGCCTCGGGACAAGCGTGGCAGTTCAAGGGCTGGAAGTGGAAGTTTCCAGTCGAGGTTTTCAAGAAGGGTACGTTCTAACCTGTTTACTTGCCCCCTGTCTTTGTCCACCTCACCCTAACGGATTGCCGTTCTGTCATAGCCTGCGGCTTCCACGTCTACACGCAAGGCTCCATCCTGAGCGAAGAGATCAAGCAGTGGGACGTCAAGATTCTGATGATTCATCCCGACAAGCGTCATCTTGACAAGGTGGCATCCAAAGAGTTTTGGCGAAACCTCTTCGAATTTCTCAAGATGAAGCTGCAGTAATGTACTTTCATACACAAGAGGCGATGATGATGTCGCTGTGCATCGATTGGAATCCCAGTTTTTTTATTGATGACTAACTTGGAATGGAAGCTGTAGACAATGGATCAAGTGGCCGTCTTTTGTGGCATCATCAGACCGCAGAGGTTGGGTGGAAGCCAACTGATTGGTCCTCAATGCGACAAGCGTCGCCTTCGTTTGAAAATAGCGTGAAAACATGTTTCGGTTTCAGCTCAGCGTGACGCTTCGAAAGCGAGTGATCCAAGGCACCAGTTCGCAGCTCCAGTTCTGGACTAAAAGCAAGGAAGGAGACCCGTCGGTCGGTTTCGCAAGAGCAATCTCGCACGGATGTGCCTTGGCGCCGAATGCGTCGAGCGGGTTTAAGACGTCTGGTCGCTTTCGTGACCAGTTTAGAACCCATCGGGGAAGGGCCGTTATATCCAGAGCGCGTTGTACGAATCGACCTCTAGCAACGAGCGTGCGGTGCACTGTGCCGTGCTTGCGCGAGCTTGGATATCGTACCTTCCTGCCCCGTAGATTGTGAGCTATTGTGACAGCCCCCGACCGGGGGATCAGTCCAAGTGCGCATCCACTTTTGCTGCACGACCAGCGTCTCACGCCGAGCACGCCAGCAGTTTCCTGAAAGGCATCGGATCCTGTGTCACCAAGCGTCGAGTGGTTCTATCCTAGAGCGATTGGCTGGGTCACCACCGCCGATTCCAAGGGCGGCAAGGTGGCGCAACTAGGGATTCGCAAGTACAAACGGGGCCCCTCCACAATCGCGATCACAGACCGAGACGACGACATCCCTATTGCAGAGTCCGAGCATACGAAGGGGCACGGAGAGAGCACGCAGCACCGAGCACGCACGGCCATGCCATCAAGTGCTGCGAGTGCTGGAGTTGCAAGCAATGCCAAGGCAAAGTTCCCCAGCGCCGGCGCGTCAGCCGAAGGGCCATC
The DNA here is from genome assembly GCA_023337755.1 of Pythium aristosporum. Classification (NCBI taxonomy): domain Eukaryota; phylum Oomycota; class Peronosporomycetes; order Pythiales; family Pythiaceae; genus Pythium; species Pythium aristosporum. Next base: position 2,519 of record JAADXL010000238.1, read on the forward strand.
GAATCCTCTCACCAAACCACCGCTCAACGCCATGAAAAGCATGAGCAAGGTCGCACCAGAAAATCTGCCCCCGCCCGCGCAACTCTCGCGCAAAGAGCAAGTCATCTCGTACGTCGAAAACAAGTACTTGAGTTCGGCTCTCACGGTCTGCACCATTTTCGCGTTGTTTGGCGACGACATGCGCGTGCTGTGCGCCAAGAGCGCCGACACGCCCTTCTTCAATGTCCTCTTCGTGTGCTTTTTGCTGTTTTCGATCGAACTCGCTATGAACGTGTACGCGCGGCCCAACTATTTCCAGAAGGGACTAGGTGGCGCGTTTTACCTCGACTTGGTCTCGACGCTTTCAGTGGTGCCCGACATCGGCTGGATCTGGTCCCACGTCGTCGGCTCGTCGTCGGGCAGCGCTAGTGCCGGCCAGGCAGCGGCACTCAAAGCAGGGAGAGCGTCGCGCGCGGGTACAAAAGCCGGCCGAATCGTACGACTCGTGCGACTCTTTCGCATGCTTCGTATCCTGCGGGTCGTCAAGGAGAAAAACAAGGACGTCGAAGTCAAAGTGGAAATCTCTGAGCCGTCTAAGATCGGCAAGGTGCTGACCGAGAAAACCACGCGACGACTGATCATGCTCGTGCTGCTCATCATTATCGTATCGCCCATCATTGACGGTTCGGTGGACGTGACCAACGATGACTTTCAGGTCTCGCAGCTCGAACGGCTCCATCGGTACACGCAAGACTACAACTCCTCGGGTGCGATCTCGCAGACGCATTACCGTGGCATGGTCGAGCAGTACGTGCGCGACAGCAACGGACTGATCGTGCAGATGGCGCTGGTCAACGTCGACAACGCGACGCTCACGCAATGGCTCCGCGACGTGAAGTTTCAGACGATCGATTCCGACAATGACTGGACGCTAGAAAGCGCCTATACGTTGAGTACAAACCCTCGAAACGACTGGACCGCGAGCAAGTATTTGCTGGAAGATCTCGACACCGTGTACCGCTCAAACGAGTACACGCTCGTGGAGAGTTTCGGGTGCTACGTCAACAATATCTGCGTCGACTGTGATGAAGACGAGTCGACCCAGAAGTGCCACTCGTGGGTCGCTTTCGACGTGCGGTGGGTGAGCCGTGAGACGGCGTGGCTCAATATCGCCAAGACGATCGTCGTGATTTTTTGCTTTGGCATATCAATCTTTGTGCTCACGAAAGACGCCGAGACCATGGTCATTGGGCCGATTGAACGCATGATGCGGCTCGTGACACAGCTCGCTGAGAACCCTTTGGGCGCGACCGAGGCTAAGAAAGAGCTGTACGAAGAATACGCGGACGCCAAGACCGGCGAGGATTACGAGACCAAGATGCTTGAGGAAACATTGGGTAAGATTGGACGGCTGCTGCAAGTCGGCTTTGGCGCCGCCGGGACGGAGATCATTCGGAAAAACATGGGCGGCGCTGGCGAACTGGACGTGATGATCCCGGGCAAGAACATTACGTCGATTTTCGGGTTCGGTATCATTGAGCATTTCACTGAGACCTGTTCGCTGCTCGAGGAAGACGTGATCACATACATCAACACGATCGCTGAGATTGTACATGGCGGCGCCAACTGCTTCCACGGCGCCGCTAACAAAAACATTGGCGCGGCTTTTTTGCTCGCGTGGAAAATGTGTGACGGCGCACTACCGGGCATGCGCGACCCCCGGGACCCCGTCGACAAGCCGCGGATGGACGCAGCCGAGAAAGCGAAAAAGCGGGACGGCATCTTTGTCAAGAGCCAGGGCATGGGAACGGTTGCACGCCGCGTGACACCAGAGGAGCTCGTCGACAGTGCGCTCACAGCCGTGATCAAGATGCGCGTGGACCTCCACAACGCTAACCACCACGGCACGCTGCTTAGGTACTGCACTAATAAGAAGCTGCAGACCGCGTTTGAAGACTTTGAAGTCCACTTGGGCTTTGGGCTCCACTTGGGCTGGGCGATCGAAGGCGCGATCGGCTCCAAGTACAAGATCGACGCGTCGTACTTATCGCCCAATGTCAACATGGCCGCTCGGCTCGAGGCCGCAACCGGCCAGTTTGACGTGCCCATGCTGATATCGGAATGGTTTATCGACGAGCTCTCGCCGAGTGCGAAAAAGTTTTGCCGCAAAATTGACCGCGTCATGGTCAAAGGGAGTGAGATCCCGATGGAGCTGTGGACTTTTGACATTGGCCACTTTCCCAACGAAGGTGTCGCGCCCAAGATTCTCCCCGACGGCACACAAAAGGCCGTCGACTTTAACCAAGATCTGATCTTCAAGATCCTTCAAGAAAACATCCCACGCGCTTTCTTTGACAATTTCAACCACGGCATCGGCGCGTACTTTGGCGGCAAGTGGGACTTGGCGCGCGACAAGCTCACGGCCGCCAACCAAATCTGGGAGGACGGCCCCACGAAGGTCGTTCTCAAGGTCATGGAGAGCGAGAGCAAAGGTACGTTCGTCGCGCCGTCCTGGTGGAAAGGATACCGTCAGCTGACGGAGAAGTAGATCGCCGTCGGGGCTCTGGAACATACTTGCCGATATCACCTCCCGATCCCGCACCTTGTACCATAAATTACTAGTTCGCACTACTCTTAGCAAGATTGAAAGCTTGACATTTAATCTCTTCATCGTGATGCGCGCTACGCCATTAGTCCCAGTCGTCGTGGGTCTGATCGCGACCGCGAGTGCGATTCTTGGCCTTTTGTTTTCGACGCTTCTCGCGAGCGGTTCGCAGCGCGTCGTCCGCGACTTGTTCGGCGATCGCATGAAGTGGCATGTGCGGCAACTGGCATTCACTTGGGTCTTCACACCGGATCGGCGCGTCGATGTTCGCGAGCAGCTTGGATGCTTGAAGGCCTTTCGTCCCACGACAGAATGGGAATTTCGGCGTGAACTGAGGGTATTTTATTCTCGACCCTTTCACGGCAAGCCTTGCAGTTGCTCGTCTTGCAGCTGGGTTCGCCGAGAGGTCTTCAAAGACCCACTTGATGGTGTTCTTTGTGAAAACCAGTCGCAAATGGACAGAGTCACACTGCTCTCCGTTACCTTCTCTTTCACATACGCCACGCTGCAAAAATTCACGACAGTGCGACCCCGTGCGGTACGTGTACGGGATACGATCCGGCACAGGAGGCCACGTTGGCACAACATAGCCCAAGACGTCGACACTGGTTTGGCCGCTTGCATTGATCTTCTGGAACAGATCGAATTGGTGCTGATGGTCTTCGTGCACACCAATTTCTGTCGCTGATCGAAGGATGCAAAGATCACGTCCTTGCTGTTTCGTGTTCGGACGATATTCCGTTCTCAGAAGAAATGTGGCTGGAGGAAGACTCTGTAGACTGGTTAGCACCGTGTTTAGAGCGACAAAACCGTCGAGAGGCCTGCAACAGAGTTAATCCAACATGAGTCACTCTAATACGAATGGGAGAAATGAAACAAACCTACTCGAATGCGTCCGGATACCCTGGCGAACATAGGGACTGCACAAACTGCGGTCGGAGGTACTTGGACCACGACATGAACGTGGACGATTTTGGCGCTAGTTTTCCCAAGATCAGAGTAGACCCACCTCGCAACCATGAGTGGAGCCACATGCGACGAAACTCACTGTCAGTGAGTTTTTCTTGGAGGCCTTGCGGCATGTGATCTGGCTTTACAAATAGGCTCACGGCTTTACCAGTCTACAGAATATCGTCACGTTTTGGTCAGGGTCCCACGAGAGTTGACAGTTCACAGGTGTGGCAAGACACTTACCGCCGCTGTGGGATCGTCCATGAACAATGAAGTCTTCGTGCGGAGGAGAATCTTGAACTCACCCATTTTGCACACATGGTACGAAACTCGCGCGCCTCGATCTTCTGTTGGCATCTGCAAAGAAGTCAGAGTGATTGAAGATCAATGGGTGATCTTTTTCGGACACGTTTTGGCCTACGTACCGCGAGGGCTTTGGCTGCAATTGAATGCGTCACGATAGATATCTTTTCCCGAGCGCTCACTTCGTCGTTTACGAGCGGGCGATCGAGGTACATTTGTCTGCGAGGCTTTCCTTGAACCATACAAACACGGCTTTTCACAGGGATCGTCCAGCCTAAAGACTAGACAGTACACAGTATCGATCGTTTTCAGACCGTAGCAAGCATACCCAAGTGCAGTATCTGTGCAACAAACCTCGGATGTGTCTTCATCGACAGAAGTGTCAAAGACGGCCAAGAGCGTCGAGGAAGTCATTGCAACATCGCAGTCATGCTCTTCCATAAGCTTCTCCGCCGTCGGGTCGGCAGAAATCGCACTCCACGCAGCGACAGACGCGACGTCTTCGTCAATTAGCGACTCGACACTGAGATTTTGCTTCAGCATGGCATCGTTTAAGATGACACGTGGGCCGTGTGACGCCACCTCCTGGACGTGCTCCATGGTACTTGCACTTCGCTCAGCAGTACTCGACGACGAACCATGCAGTCGCACGACCATTTGTGGCTCATAGTAGCGCGGGTAGAGGTGCATCACTTGGTTGCGGCAGCTCTGAACAAAGGCATCGTACTGTTGAAGTACGAGCCGAACCACGACGTTAGGTGAGCTTCAACTCAACTTATCACCCTGGATGTGGACGGCCCACGCACCATTCTGTCGACATACGGAGGGACATACGTGTACTCTGCGAGCCTCTCCTTCTTCGCAAGGCGTTCGAGATCACCCACGAAAACCGCCTATACAAGCACCACAGGGACAGGTCTCGTCAGCTAGGTCATCTTCTGTAGATGGATTCTTTATCTTTCGTCCTTCTCACCTGTTCTGATCTCGCTCTTGGGTCGAGTCGATTCCACGCCTGATGCTCGTTTGCCGACAGTGCCAATACTATTGGCATGCCAGACTAGGAGCACAGCACAGCAAACCGATCAATTACCTCTTTCTCATAAGACACTGTGCGGCCCTATCTAGACGTACCACTTGCGCGTGGATTCGCTTTTGACGCAGCCGCATGTACTCAATGTGATCAGCGATCGGAAGTGACGAGAGTCGACGCGCCACGTTCACGACCTGCGCCATCTCTCGCGAGCGTTCTTTCTCGGCCCGCTCGAGCAAAATAGCCGTCAAGTGTCTAAGCGGCATGGACGTTGGAACCCGCGGTGCACTCGTAACGCTCGCTCGCTTGTTGGGCTGCAGCGAGAGCGCGTCCCGCACGGCCGTTCGTCGCGCCAGTTCGTCCTGATAGATCGCCGACTCGCGCATGTGGCCGTCGATCGAGTATGCGTGGTAGACCTCTTCCCGAATGAACGGTGCTGGCTCGTCCTCTCCATCCACAGCGAGCGCCGCCGCCCTCCGCTTCCGCGAGAACAGCGGCGGCGGCACAGCGAACGGATTCTCCATTTTGCCTTCTCTTGGTCATTGCCGCGCGGGGAAACCTACCTGACCATCACTCTACTACCTCTATTTTCCACCAATCTCAAGGCTTTATTGCATATTTACAACCAATCATAAACAACCGACAGCTGAGGAGGTGGCTGGATTTCCGCCAAATCGGAACAAGCGCCACCATGTCGGTGCTGCTGGACACGACGCTGGGCGAGCTGGTCGTGGACCTGTTCGTGGACGAGTGCCCGCTCGCAGCGGTCAACTTCCTCAAGCTCTGCAAGACCAAGTACTACAACAACGTGCTCTTCTTCAACGTGCAGGAAAACTTCATGGTGCAAACGGGCGACCCCACGGGCACGGGCAAGGGCGGCGTGTCGCTCTACGGGCAGCTCTATGGGGACCAGGCCAAGTACTTTGAAGACGAGATCAAGCCGCACCGCAAATTTGACCGCAAGGGGCTCGTCGCGCTCGCGAACCAGGGCGCGCCCCACACGAACGGCTCGCAGTTTTTCATCACGACGCGCGGCGACGACCTCGAATATCTCAACGGCAAGCACACGATCGTGGGCGAGATTGCCGAAGGCATGGACGTGCTGGACAAGATTAATGGGCTGTTTGTCGATAAGGACTATCGTCCGTACCAGGACGTGCGTATCCGCCACACGTACGTGCTGGAAGACCCCTTCCCGGACCCCGAGCTGTTGCAGGTGCCGCCCGAATCGCCCAAGCGAGATCGTCCCGAACAAGAGACAGTGGACGCACGGCTCGCAGCGGATGAATCTCTGGACGACAATGAAGGTCGCACGGAAGAAGAGATCGAGCAGAGTCTGCGCGAGAAGGAGGCCAAGTCGCGCGCGGTCGTGCTGGAGATGATTGGGGACCTACCCGATGCCGATGTCAAGCCGCCGGATGAAGTGCTCTTTGTGTGCAAGTTGAACCCGGTGACTGAGAGCAGTGATCTGGGCATGGCGTTTTGTCGCTTTGGGCCGTGCAAGGCGGAGGTCATTCGCGACTTCAAGACGGGCGACTCGCTCTGCTTTGCGTTTGTGGAATTCCAGGACCGGCGCCACTGCGAAGAAGCCTATATCAAGATGAACAATGTATTGCTGGACGACCGACGCATTAAAGTGGACTTTAGCCAGTCCGTGTCCAAGCTCTGGAACAAGGTCAAGCGCCGCCCGTGGGAGAAGAACAGCAAAGCCGACGGCGATCCCTATGCGAATGAGAAGCGTAATGGCGGTGGAGGAGGCGGACGACGAGGGGGTGCTGAGGTTGGCAAGAATCTGAGACTCAAACAACACCCCACTCGGCGTGGCGAGGAGTTCGACCTCGTGGGTAGCGACGATGAATATGATCGAACGAGCGGATCGCGTGGCGACCGCCGTGGCAGTGAGCGAGCGAAAGACAAGCGTTCCAGCGATGATCGCCGTAGTCGTAGTCGCAGTCGGAAGCGCTCGAAGCCAGAATCGACGTCGTCCAGTGCCCGAGACAAACACCGCAGTCGTGATCGCGACACGGATCGTTCGGTGGAAAAAGACCGACATGACCACCGACGCCGAGACAGAAGTGGAGATCGTGACCGAGGTAGTGACCGTGACGGAAAACGCGACCGTGACGGCAAACACGACCGTGATCGTGACGGCAAACGCGACCGTGACGCCAAACATGACCGTGATACCAAACGTGACCGTGAAAGGGACCGGGATCACGATCGACCCAGTGAACGCGATCGCAGCCCACGAAGCCGAGAGCGAGACCACCACCGCTCGAGCAAAAAGTCCAGCCGCAGCCGCAGCGCACCTCGCCAGCACGGCATCAGACGACGCCATTAGGAGAAAGCACGCATGGACTTTACCATTGACCTCTAATGTGAAAGCGTTCCTCACGTATACTACGACTACTATTTGCAGTGTTTCTTTTGGGACGACTCAAGTCGCTTGATGAAGTACCTTTCATCACGAACAGCATCAAGCGGCTCAACGCGCAGCAAGTTCACTTCACGGACTTGGTCCCATGCGAGCGACTGGCCATCGGGGAAGCTACGTGCGTCCACGATATGCGGCTCACCCGCAAGGATGTTGTCGTCGAAAAAAACCGTGTGAACGCTCGAGTCTTTCGTATCGAGCGTCATGATTTTGCCAGCACTCGGGTCTTCTTGGTGGGCGAACCAGTGGGGGTAAAAGTCACGAATGGCCAGAGTTACCTGGCTCTCTCGCCAGTGGTTTGTGAGGAATGGATGGATACGGTCCATCCCAATGAGGATGTCGACACCGTCGACTCCTCTGTAGAATTCCACATAATCTTCCTGGGTGCTCTTCGGTTGTTGGAACGTGCCCATGACGAGCGCCGTGACTTCGTTTGACCGGTAAAAAGTCCCATGGCGGTGTTGTGATGAGCCCTGTGTGGCGAGGTGGAGACGGCGGTCCGCCGTGCCGTCGCGTCCGTCCATGAGCGTCGAACCCGGTGAGAAGAACGGGTGCTGCCCGCTGCAAAATAGGTTGAACTCTTGCGCGATGCGATGCAAGTCATCGCCATACGTACGAAATATGAGATTGAACGACGTGCCTCGCTCGTGGAGAAACTGGATCAGCCGAAAGAACGCCGGGATGATGAAATGATACAGCGACTCGTGGAGCCCCGCCGCAACCACAAGAGGATCCGAGGGATCATGCGGTGGAAGTTGCAGCTTCTTCAGTAACTCGGCGTGGTCGTGCGCAAAGCCCTCGCCGGGATTGCCAGACGATGTGAAGTCCTGGCGATGGATCTTGCGCATCTTCTTGTTTTCCTTTGCCTGCACGGGATCGCTGGACAATGGCCACTACAAGCAGGACAGGATCAGCAGGCCGGAGATACGAGGACTAGAAGAATATCGCACCTTCTTTCGAAGAAACGCGCCGTACGAGACCTCCTGAGGATCCGTTGAGCCAGCGCTGTCGTCCAACACCGATTTTCGGTTCCACGCCCACGAGGCACCGTCGCTGCTCACGACTCCAAATGCGTGCTCGGTCAGGAGATCATTGAGAATGTGGTGGAGGCCTTTGCCCTGCACAGGGTCGTGCATGATCACCGTCTACAGCAGCCGCGTCAGACGCCAGCGGTGGCTGCCTTAGCAATAGTATGATGCCAAGCAAATCTCACCTTGTTCACGTCAAAGTACAGCACGAGGTGCGGCTCCTTCGCGGCGCTGCCATCTTCCGTCCCCTCCATTGTTTCTATTGTCTTCGCGAGCAGCTCGCCAAATGTGTATTCTATTTAGTACCTCATGCGGCACAATTCATGATAGTACATTAGGACCCGCTAACGAGCGGGGCAGGCTCCACGAGGCTGTTGCGGCGGCGATCGGTCGAGCGGTCTTTCTCGCGCATTTGCTGGGCCTGCTCGAGCACGGCCTCGACGTCGATCGTGGGCAGCGACTGGAGAAGCTTGAGCGCGTCGGAGAACCCTTCGTGGAGTAATTTCGCTCGCTGGGAACGGATCAATGCGAGGCTCACGTAGTGGAGAAAGCTGAAGCGCTTGGGGTCTGCGAGCAGTGCGTCCCAGATGCGCAGCGTCGTGGCCATCGAGAATTCACGCGCAAGCAGCGTCATGTACCAGCGAAAGCTATAAAAGTCGGGTGAGAGACCAATGGAGTTCTAGTGGAACACGTCACTGATCAGTTTATGTGGGGGCATTCCTCTGCACACCATAGTTACGTACCAAATGCTGCCACAGCAGCGCGTCGTGCTGGCGGAGAAGCACCGCGAGCCGCGTAATCTGCATTTCGACGCCCGTCTTGGACGGATCACTTGGCGACGTTTTATACAGTAGCTTGACTGAGCTCATGATATCTGAAAAAGCGTAAAACGCATCTGGCTCGGCCTCGCTCGCCCAGTCGTCATTGTCATCCGAGCCAAAGACAAACAAGAGAGGTGCCAAGATCTCGTTCATCCCCTGCATGTACCCGAACTCTGGATTGAGCTTGGCATAGACGAACAGAATACGGAGCATCCACTGCTGCTGGATGCTGCCGTCCGAGAAGAAGGGCAGTTCACTGCGTGTACGAGAAACATCCTACTCGCCTTCGGGTCAGGAACTTTGTAGGCATTGTAGAAATACCTCTCCGTTTGCGATACATACCTTGTCAATCTCCCGCATCAATGCTGCGTCGTTGAGATAGGAGTGCTCGCAATCCTCTGCTGTGTTGGTTTTCTCGCTTGGCTTGCCGTCTTCTGGCTCCAGCTCGTGCGAGTGCACGCGGAAACTCTGGAACTCGCGCCGCCAGCGATGGTACTGCGCTCGCCTCTCAACCGGCGCTTTGTGCGGGTCCTCACACTCCACGACCCCTAGTAGAATACGCCAGAGCAGCGGTCTCGAGGCATTGCTCAATCCTCGGAACGTGCTCTCTCGTACACTCTCTATCGATAGCACTGCAAATGGCATGTCGAGTTCACCATCGTCCGCTGGCGCGCTGTCCTTGTGAACCGCGACCAATTGCACAGCCAGGGCGTTGTTGGAGCACCCATCCGTGCGCTCGCTTCGCTGCAGCTCGGACGTCTTGGTCACCATCGTAGAATGCCTGATCGCAGGCGACGCGATGCCCGCGGGGATGTTTGCGTCCATTTGGCTCGCATCCTTTGAAGATCAGATCAGAGCTTGTGGGCTGCCCCAAACAGTCTGGTAAGACAGTGTGGAACAGCTCCACACATAAATCTGAGACATCTTCTGGGGCAAGGCCGATGACTCATGGGTGTTTGCCAGAACCCAGACCCATTTTACAAATGATCCAGATAGCCAATGTAATACGTTATTTCCCGTCTGATTTCGTGCATCTCCTGAGCAGATCTCAAACTTATGATTTATGTTATATCAGTAGTTATATCTGCTATTGTCGGTCTGGATCCGTGTTCCGGGTTCTGCACCCGACCGTATGGGTCATGCTCCCCAGCCGGAAGCAGTGACGGCTCGGAGCCGGGGCTTTCGAACCGTGCGCACATACACAAGCGCCTTGGCGTCACTGTCACTTGACCTCGTGGGTCTGCTCGCCAGCAGGCATTCCGGCTTTCTTCTGCGACATGCGCCAGTGTGAAGCCACTACCGTGAGGAAAATGCCCCTCGGTTGCTGAACGTACCCACCTCAATCGGCGACGGTCTCACCTCCGTGACGAGCATGCGCTTCCTTTGCGAGCAGCAGCTGCTTCGGTCTGGCGCCTCCTTTCATTGGGAACAACCAGGTCTGGCGACGTGTCCCAAATGTTTAGATCATGGCAGCGCCACTGGTCAACTCGCCAGACTTTATGGGAGCAGGGACTCCACTGCTGCCGTGCTCAATACAAGCTGCATGGGCGCAGCCAACATCACTTGGGCGCAGAGAAGATCGGACGGCTATTATCGATATTGTAAAGTTCAAGATGAGCGTGCTCGCATTTTGGGTCGTTCAATATCTCATCTCGGCGGCTAATAGCCAGCGGTGCACGTGCAGATGAACGATTCTGAGTACCGGGTCCCGGTATGCGCAAGTTGTGTCGCAAAGGGTGCGACTGGTGCTGCACTTCGAAAACCACGTCAACATGTCGCATAGGACGCTGTATTGAAGTGACGATTTTTGACTTGGATGGGAGATTATATGTACATATCTCCAAGCGTATACTGCAGTTCGTTGGACTGCCAGAGAGAGTTTTCCTTCGTTTCCCAGGGAGATCTTGCTGCGTACTCCACGTGGACCGGACGCTCCCATTTCGTCCACATTCCACTCAACCAGACAAACATCCTTTTGCATTTTCTCAAATTTCTAGAATCGAAATGTCCACAATCCGCCCTGGCTTTTTTCTGAACCATTGGGTTTTTCTTGGGTGGTTGGGTGGTGATGGGCGTCAGGTGCAGACCCTTTCTTCCCGCCCTGGCTGAGAGAGAGCTCCTTCCGTCCTTGGAGAGAACAAACCAAACGCCGAAGAAGTCGAATCACCGCAATCGAGGACGTGGGTGCCAGGAACCAATTCGCCACGAGCAGAACATTCCGCGCCAGGGAGAGACCGAGAACAGCTTTTAGACGCCACAGCCACCAAATCTCGTGGCGGGTCTAAAGTCGACGTCTATATTAATTCGAAGAAGCGTCTATCGAGGAGCTCACTTCTTCGCGAGTGGATCCACGCAATCATCCAGAAAGGGGGGGAATGAACATGGCCCAGAACGGCATCGCCACCACGGACCAGCGCCACGCCACGAACAACGGGAAACCCATGGGCAACGGCAACGAGGTCAAGCCCGTGGATGGCGGCTCCAGGGCGCTCCAGGGCGCGAACGCCGACCTGCTCATGAACATGATGCACTGCGTCGACACGTCCCTCTTCTCGCCACAGCAGCTCGCGAGCTGGGAGCAAATGAAGCAGCGCATCAAGACGGCGTCCGAGCAGAACGTGCCGCTGGTCGTGCCAACTAGCGTGACCGACCGGATCACCAAGGCCAGCGCACCCGCGAATGGGGATGGCAGCACCAATGTCGACTTCAGCCGGCAGCCGCTGCACCGCGAAGCCAGCATCCAGGATGTGCTGTCGTGCCTGCTGGACCAGCAGCCGCCGTCGGTGCGGATCATGGCGTCCAACGGCGGCAACATGCTGCTCAACTCGGAGATGAAGAACCGCGGGACGCAACACGAAGAGTACCGGCCGACGCTCAAGAGTCTGCTAAGCTCGAATAACTTTACGATGACGGAAAAGAAGGAGAGCTTGAAGCATCTCCTCAGCTTTATCGACAATTCGTTTGCGAGCCACCCCGAGCCCATGACCGATGTGTACAAGGAGAGCCAAGAAGGATCGATGCGGCGGCTCTCGAGCTTGCACATGATGCGGTCCTTTTTGACGCCCAATCCGTCGGCGCAGTCCATGGGGCGCACCACGAGTTTCGAGATCATCCAGTCCATGCTCAACGCGACGACCAACCAGACGATCCAAAAGCCCATGACGAGCCAGGACAGCTTCCGCTTCCAGCACCTCGCGAATGTGCTCGAGTCGATTGAAGGCGACGTCGGCTACGACAATGAAGACTACGGCGGCGACGACGTTGTGCAGGTCGACAACCTCGACAATTTGCTGGATTACAATAGCCCGACCCACGCGGCGCAAGCGCACCACTCCCACACGGGCGGCTTTGTCGACACGCAGTCCATGGTGAACCAGGCGACTCGTCTCGGCGGCTCGGGTGCTGCGACTGGAAACTCAGCACCCACGTACAACAGCGACTACTCGACTGCTGGCGGCTACCAGACGTTTGGCACGACCGTGTACGGCACCTCGCAGCAGCAGCAGTACGGAGGCCACAACGGTCTCAATGCGAATACGCTTCCGGGCATGATGTTCCCGTCGGTCAAGGTCGAGCCGACGACGCCGCACCAGCAGCACCAGATGCTGCCGCCGGACATGATGCAGCAGCAGCAGTCGCCGTTTGCGGGCATGACGTACCAGTCGACCATGATGGGCAACTCAGCCGACATGATGATGGGCGGCACGCCCTCGTCGTACCAGAACCAGATGAAGCAGTCGTCGCTTCAGCACCAGCACTATAACGCCATGCTCATGCAGCAGCAGCTCCAGCACCAGCAGCACCATTCCCACACACAGACGGGCATGCTCCAGACGGCAGGCCATGCCAAGCAGCACAAGCAGGACGCCCAGAGCGGTGTGCAGATTTGCTCGGCGCTGGGCTGCAACCACGCCGCACGGGTCAAGGGCATGTGCAAGCTCCACGGCGGCGGTCGCCGGTGCAAGGTCGAAGGCTGCATGAAGAGCGCACAGACTGGCCACTTGTGTATCGCCCACGGTGGCGGCAAGCCCTGCAATGTCGAGGGCTGTCCAAAGACGGCCCAGTCGCGAGGACTGTGCAAGCAGCACGGCGGCGGCGTGCGCTGCAAGTTCGAAGGCTGCACCAAGAGCTGCCAATCGGGCGGGTACTGCCGCGGCCACGGCGGTGGCAAGCGGTGCGAGTTCCCCAACTGCACGAAATGGGCCCAGAAGAATGGCCACTGCGCCAAGCACGCACAGGAAGTCACGGCCGCGCATGGGCACCCCTGAGTGGAGGTGGCGGGATAGGAGCGGCGTCGCCTCCCTCCCTCGCCTTACCCATCGGTGTGTTGCACTGTGCCTCCACTGGAGCAGGAGTAGCCTTGCAGAAATGAGAGGGAGTAAGGCGGGAGGGCAGACGACCAGAGTAGGAATATGGCCATTAGGATATACAGTCGGGAATAAAGTGGATACGCATTGTGGTTTTTGCCTTGGCGTTTCTAATGTCACTAGTGGGGAGAGGAAGCTCCACAGTAGAGACGGCATTTCCAAATAGTGACATTTGGTTCAAGGGATCTCCCATGGCGGAGGCTTGGTCGAGAGGCGGCCGCGGCGGTCGTTCTCGCGCTCCCAGGAGCGCGAGAAGCAGCGAGAACGAGCGTAATGGGGATCGACGCGCGAAGCCGCGTGGTGGGCGCGGCAGAGCGACCCGCGGAGACGCTGTGCGAGCCGAGAGCGACCGCGATCTCGACTGGCGCCGTCGAGATCCACCTCTGCAAGGCGGCGACCGCTCGCGGCCCGTGGCGGCTCCCGCCAAGGCGGATGGCGCGGCGCTCATGCAGCGTGGTCCCGTGGTCGGCGAGTGCTTGGCCATGTGCTCACCAGAGGAAGTGCGGTCGCGCCAGGAGATCAAAGACATTAGCCGCTTCGAGTCGCCGCCATCCTCAGCGACTCAGCAAAGCAAGGGAGACGCCTCGTGGGCCGTGAAAAAGTACCGGCGTCCAGCGGCCGGTCGCCTCGACATCGACGCGTCGGATTTGCGTCCGCCGCGCGTGCTGTGCGAGACACTGGACCACTTGTTCACGCACGTCTTGCCCTGGCCCGGCCACGGCTTTGACTGGAAGACGACGTCTGGAAGCGTCCACGACTTTCTGGGCCTGTACCATTTCCTCAACGACCGCGTGCGTGCCGTGCGCCAGGATTTCGTGGTCCAGCGCGTACGCGACCGCTCGCGCGCCGTCGCGCTTGTGCAGATTGCGCGGTTTTACGTGGTCGCGAGTTTCCGCGCACTGCAAGTCATCGAGGACACGAGGGACAAAACGCTCGACTGGAGTGAGACGCTCAATGACCAGCAGCTCGCGTCCGCGCTCACGGAAGTGCATGCGCTGTACCCCTCCGCCGCCGACGAGACGCTTGACGCAGACAGTCTCCATGAAGAAGCCGTCGCCTACGACGTGCTCTTGCATCAGCGCGACCCTCGCGCCGTGAGCCTGCTGATGCTCAAAGTGCCTTTCCTGCTGCGTCGCAGGGACGCGATGGGTCGCGTGCTCGCGCTCTTTGTGGCGTTCCACACGGGCGACACATTCCGGTACCTCCGCCTCTTCCGAGAACTTCCGGTCGTGCAGCAGTGCTTAGCGCTGCGGCATTTGCCCATCGTGTGGGCCGCTAGAATGCGGCACATGAACAAGGCGTACGGCAAGATGGATCGCTTCGAACTCAGCGAGATCGCGGCGTCGGTGGGGTTGCCCAGTGGCGACGACGCGCGGTTGCTGTGTACAGCGATGAATATCCACATAGAGGACGAGGCGCCACCAGGGATCATGGATTCAGACTCGTGGGAAGACGTATCCTGTAAGGGGTACGCAAAATTCAAGATCACGGCGATCCGCAACGAGCTCGAAGTCGACGTGGAGAGGACACTGCTACGTCGCACGGCCATGTCCATCCAAAAGGAACTGCTCCAACGATCCGCGGTGACGACATGGATAAAGGAAAGCTGAAGCACGTGGGAGAAAACTGCAACATAACGGGATGAGGAGATGTGAAGACTGTGCGTGTGTTTGTGAAATCAGTCCGAAGCTGTTCGGTGCCTTCCCGAAATGAAGATGATCTAAACTCGTCCGTGTACTTACTCAAATCTTGGTCTTCTTCTTGGGTGGCGGCAGGCTGTCGAGCGCGTCAAAGCTGAGTTCGACCTTGGTGTCCTGCAGGTTGTCGAGGTCCTGGTACGACTTCGTGACTTGACGTGGATCCACGGGCATGTCCCCTTCGGGTGGGCGGTTGTTGAATCGCGGCGGCGAGCGCCCTCGGTTGTCGCCGAATGACCCTCGTCGCGGGCGGTTGTCACGCGGCGGCCCGTACCCTCGGTACCCCGGACCATCGCGCTGGTAGCCTCGGTTACCTCCTGGTCCTCCTCCACCACCATACGTTCGCCCTTGGGGACCGCCACGACCACCGTAACCGGGGCCGCCTGCCGGCCCTCCACCCCGGCCGCCGAGCACCGGGTTGGTCAACGTGTTGGTTGTCTCAATTGGCGGCAGCGGTCGGTTGGAATCCTCCCGGTACTGTTCCCACATGTAACTCTCCCCAACTTCAGCGACCTTGTCGACAACCAGTTCCGGATGCTTGTTACGGATGTGCTTCTTTACAAAGTCGAGACCCTTGAACAGCTTGGTACACAGCCGGCATCGATGCTTGCCGTCTTCCCCAGCCTTTTCGGCGTAGTGTGCGTACGTCGCCTCCAAAGATGACTCTTCTCGTGTCTCGACCTCGTCTACCAACGCTTTCTCCTTTTCGCGGTTGGTAGCGACGTTATCGGGAGCAAGTTCCCCAATGTAGGCTTGCACCTTTTCATCGAGATTCGCCGCCCAGCCGCCCTTAGATTCGGACGTATCTTCTGGACCGCCAGTCGATTCCTTCCGTGCCTGCAATAAAATATACACGTTCAGTATTAGAGACGAACCACGATGTTTTCTGGAGCGAAGTGCTTGTTACCTTTTCTTCCTCGAGGTCTTTTGTGGTGGGTGACGGGCGACAGAAGAGCGCTGGGTGGGCATGCATAATGTCGCCCATGTCGATGCACTGCACGGCAGCGTAGTAAATGTAGTGATGCACGCGACGCAGGTACGCGACAACAACGTCGAGCTTCTGTTTGTCCGTCGAATATTTGATCGCAACTTCCTCGTTCTCCAAGAGCGCCTCGATGCCACAGGCATTCAAATCGGCCTCCTTCACATAAAGTGCCTTGTCCAGTAGGGTCGCCAGCTTGAGGGCCTGCTGAAAGTCGTGCGTGAGCCGCTCTGGAACCGACAAGTACGACGGTGTCTTCAGTGGCGCGCGCGAACGATGCTGTGAGACTTGGAGACGGAACGGCGTGAACAGGTCGGCATCCTGGACGAATGTGTTGTGGATCTTGGGAAGTGCCTCGGCGGCCAGCTCAGCACTCTCAAAGATTATGTAGGCCGACCGGTCAAACTCAAACGTGCTCTTCTTGACCGGATCCGACAGGTAAATGTGCTGGAAAGTGACGCCCTATTGGATAATCGAGAACGTCAGAATACTGCACATCATGCCCACAGCCCAGAGAGTTATGAAACGTACCGCCTTCTTGATGGCTTCACTGAGCGTGGCCTCGGGACACGCACACGGGATGCGGCGCACGTACAAGATCCGCTTGCTGTCTTCAAGGTCGTTGTCGTAGTCATTCCCCGTGAGCTCGTTCTCTTCGTCCATGGAGATCTTGGCCGTACCGCTCACGATACGCTCGACAAACAGCTTGGCCTCGGCGATCTTCAATGCTCGCTTCTGGCGGTCCAAGCGGAACCGGATCGCTGGCGAGTACCTTTCTTGCAGCCACTCTTCGCCCTTGTGGTCTTCAAAGAAGGCGCGCATGAGCCGTTGCGTGTATTTCTTCTTGTACTCTTCGTAGCGCTGCTGATACGTCTCGGGCGTCGAGTTTTCGTCCTGACGCATCATAAACACCTTGTACGAATCCATGGGCTCCATGCTCTGCACAGCCTTGCGCTCGCCACGTCCCTGCGCACCACCGTTATTGCTTGGGCCATTGTTATCGCTTTGTCCGTACTGGTAATCGCCACGCGGTGGGTACTGCGGCGGCGGGCCCTGATTATAACCGCCACCTCGGCCGTACCCTCCTCCACCGGGAGGACTACGACTGCGACTGCGGCCGCCTCCACCACCACGGTTCCATCCTCCACCGCCGTGTGGACGCCCGCCATCGTACCCTGGATCCCGATTGTCGCGTCGGCCACGGTACTCCTGATCATGGCCCATGGGCGGAGAGCGCGGTGGGTACGCCCCACGGTGATCCATCGGTGGTGCGTTATACCCTCCTCCATGAGGACCACGATTGTAGTTGTCGCCCGCCGGCATATACTCGTCCCCACGGAAGGGCGGCGGCGCCTGCTGTTGGTCTCCGTCCTACACGGGCAACCGCAATGGTCCATTAGCACTCTGTTCCTGAGAACCAGAAACGTCCCGGGCCGTGAGTCCACCCACTCGCAGCACGCGGCACCCGTTGCGGGCTCTCCTCCCATTCCCTCACGCTCTTTTCAAAGCCGTCCCCTCAAGCGACGCGCCATATTTCAATTTCGAATTTCAATGCCTTCCAGGCGTCACGGAGCGACGAGAGAGGGCTCGTTGGAAAGAGCGGAGAGAGGAGATGCACGTGCACGTGCGAAGAGACTGGAACAGTCTCTTCTGGAGGGTGTGGTGGGCGCCGCGAAAGATGCACTGCGCTCCATCTCCGGCCACGTACCATTTCCTTTTCTGTCACCTGTGTGGGGGGTCTGGTTGCTGGTTGCCGATCGCTGGTCCGTTTGAACTGTGAGAGAAAGGGAGGGAAACCTTTGACATGCGATTCCCCAACAGTCCGAACGGGCAGGTGATTATGCTGTATGAGAGGTTTCCCATATTGAGGAAGATACGGAGAATACAAAATACGATACGGCATGCAGCACGGTTCCCGTAAACAAGCGCGTCGCCTACACCAACGTGATCATGCGATGGAGGGCGTGCCCTTGACGAAGAGCACGTACGTCTGCGGAACGCCTTCCATTAGTCCTTGCTTCTTTGATAGCATCAGGCTGCGAATGGCCGTGTCGTGAGTACGTACCCAGTAGATGAGCTGGATGACAATGACCCACTTGAGCACCCACAGCGCAAATTGGCGACCCATGCCTTCAATACCCTTGACGACCTGTGCACGCGGAGTACCCATTCAAGGCATGTCAGTATCTGTTGGTAGCGTATCGACTATTCTGGCCAGAGAAGAGCGGTACGCACCTCATTGTTCGACTGGAAGACACGCAGCGATTCGGCCAAGAAGCGCTTCTTCGTCTCGGTATCCATCGGGAGAGCGTCCACGGCGTCCTTGAGCGGCGTGCGCAGAGCCTGATTGCACGTGATCAGAGACGTTAGCAACTGAATATGCAAGAAAGCAGCCAAAATGCCTGGAAAAAAGGCCGTTACCATGAGATCTGTGGAGTCAAACTCAAAGATCTGGACGCCGTTCGCGTCCGTGAGGCTGAACGCACGCATGACCATCTTCTTGATGACTGGCCCACCCGAGAGAAGCGTGATGTACATGTGGTACGCGTACGGGATCAAAAGGATCGGATCCTTCACGTTGGTACACGCGCGGGAGTGAGAAACAACATTAATCAAGCGAGGGAGTGTACATGGCAGACGTGGCGTACCTCCTTCTCAAGCTGCTTAAGGTGGTCCACGTACGCCACAACCGCCGGCGGTGGTCCATACGACTTGCTCCAGCCTTCAGCAAGGTAGAAGTCCACGTCCTTCACAAACGCATCGCTCTGCATTGGGAGCACACACAGCGCAGCATAGTGTCACCGATGCCGCCCATGATCGTACAAGCCACCAACATCGTTTCTTACTCGATGGAGCTTTTCACAGGCCGTGAGCACGTCCTTGAAAAGCGCATTGTCCTTTTGCGACTTCATCGACAACTCGATTTGCGCATAGAGGTAGTCTGGCAAACCGAAGCGTGAGTTATCTTGTCCATCCCATACTATTTCCCACAACTGAAAGCGCGCAACTTACAGAAGAGCAGCACTGCCTGGCCGTACACCTTCCTGTTCGTGAACGAGACCAAGAGCTTGGCGTTCACGGCGCTGAGTAAACCATAGTATAGACACTCAGCGTTAATCCGTTCGTCAGCAAAACGCCGCCACCGGCTACTAATACAGTCGCACCTCTGCGAAAAGCTGTGCGCGCTCTTCGTCGCGAGCCGCATCTCGTCCGTGAGCTTCATCGTCACCGCGGTGGTCGTGGTGTCTTTGCTTGCTTCTTCGAGATAGAGACAGAGTGAGAGAAAGCCTTCCTCAAGAAAAAGCGTACTTAGCAAAACGAGCGTGATCAGAAATGAAGGGGTTTGAGCAAAAGCGTACCTAGAGGAATGATGGTAAGTCCCTGCTTGACAATCGCCACATTCGAGAAACTTGCCACGATGGCGGACCCGCTCGTCGATGGCGCGGCAGCGACGGCGTCTACGGAGCCCACGCGAGTACCCACGCAAGCACAGGATGCTCCACATACGGAGGAGGAGACGCTGACCGAAGAGCAGCGCGAGGAAAAGCTGCTGCTGCATGACGTGCGTCCATCCCTATTGCATGCAATCTGTCCGAGACCCTCCCACCCAACCTGCTTCACTTGCATCATGTGATAGGAACGCTCGTGCATCTTTGAGACGCGCGTCGAGCGAGCCGCACTCTGCCGCGACCGTGGCTCGGCGCAGTTCAAGCTCAAGCAGGTGGCGCGTGCGATCGAGTGGTACGAGCGCGCGCTCTACCACGTCAACTTTGACGAAGGCACGTGGCACTTTGAATTTCTGGACAGCCACCGCGACGCCGTAAACGCTATGCGGCTGCCCGTCCACTTGAACCTCGCCATGTGCTATCTGGGCGACGGTCCCTCTCACGACCTCGCAAAGGTCGTCGAGCACGCCGACCTCGCGCTTGTGATCGACGTCAAGAACGCCAAGGCACTGTACCGCGGCGGTAAGGCCCACTTGCTGACCGGGAATCTGGATGCGGCGCGCAAGAAGCTCAAGCTCGCAGCGCAGATCCAGCCCAACGATAAGAGCATTCGTGAGGTATGAATTTGAAACGCTAGCTCGGTCGGCAAGTGTTGCTGTGGGGTTGACTGAAGGGGTTTTTGTTCTAGGCATTGCAATCGTTGGCCGAGAAGACTGCCGAGGCACGTGCAAAGGAGAAGGAGACGTGGGGCGGACGCCTTCTGGACAAGAAGACTGGTGACAATGAAGGCTCGGCCGAGATCTCGACGCCCTCGAAGAGTACAAAGCCAGCACCAGCGTCGACGGATGCATCGGAACCAGCTTCCGCAGGTGGGCAGTCGCTCCGGTCTGGCTCGCTCTGGTGGACAGACCCATTCGTAGTACTGCTGGCCGCGATAGTGACCGCTACCGTGCTTGTGTTCTTCAGACCAGAGTGACGGAAGCGCGTCGTGGTTTGACCGCGTGCGGCGTGGCATTTTTGGATGAGACGAAACAGAAAAATAGTACCATTTTTCTTCACTTCGGTATCCTCTATGCGTACTCGTAGAGCTTGACGGTGTGGAGATACTTGTCATCGCACTCGCGGTACGTTCGCCTGTTGTTTTGCACGTCTCCCATCGGTCAGGTCAAGAGATACAGAGAGATCAAAAGCCTCGAGCGAGGCACAGGCAGTTCTAGTAGTTTCGTACCAGTACGTGTAGTAGCCGTTGCTCTTGACGCGCGTGCATCGAATGAAGCCGTTATCCCAGCGTTCCGGTGGGCCGTACGTCTCCATGTACTCTTTCACGTCGCGCCACCCCGTCTGCTGCACACGGAATGCTACAGCCACGGGGATCCACTTCATGAATCATCCACAAATCCATCTCCAAGTACTCAGTCCCCTACATCACACACCTTCTTCGGCCTCGGGCGTCCACTCCTTAGGACGATAGCACCGGGTCGGCTTGAGCTTGGAGATCACCGGCTTCGGCTGGTCGCTGCCGTCATGGACCATGGTCTCGTCCATCTTGAATAGCGATGCCGCCAGCAGTCTCGCGCCGGAGCCAGACCCTGAGCGAGACGCGAGCCCACCGCGAGACGAGATCGTAGTGCGCTTGACCGTGACGGCGCTGATCGCCATAGCCTCCATCTTGGTGGTTCTAGAAACAAGTCGCGGCGGATAGATGAGCAGGAGTAGTGAGCGAAAGGCGAGAACAGAAGTTCACGAGTAACACGAGAGGTGTTATTTTTAACGCGCTTTCGAGACGTAAAGAATTGGATGAGGCAGTCATCCGCACCCAAGGAGCCGTGCGTGGTCAGCCTCTTCGTTTTATCTTTCCCACCTTCACTCTTCATCTCCACACGGACGACCGTCCACCGCTCATCACTCGATACTCTTGATGACTCCATAGCGTGCCAATATCGTGCTACTCGTCCGGCACGGCCTCAGGTTCGTCCGAGTCGTCTTGCGCCATTGCAAGGTCGTCCACGTCCCCAATCGCTTGGCCGGCCGTAGCCTCGTGTCGGTCCCAACGTCCCAACTTACGTTAAAGCAAGCGCCGCGTTCCACCAGCGATTGATTGTCGACATGGCATCCGCGCTTCACAGTCGACTACTTGCGAAGCTCCCCAAACAACCAGTCACGGCCGGGAAATACGTGGACAAAGTTGCGATTGCTCGCCGGACGAACCGGAGAGCGTGCCAAAAGACTGGCTCGATATCAGCACGTCGTGGAGTCACCCAGAGTGAGGGATGGTGAGAGGTTGACCAACAACGAAAGTACGTGGCCCTGAGGTGGTGAGAAGCTTGCGCGTTGAAGAGTGAAAGCGTTTTCGCTACCAAAGATCAGAGAGCTGGCCTCGCCCGATACTCCTTCCTCCATCCTCCTTCCTTCTCCCCCTCACCTCATCTTCTTTCTCGCCTCTTCATCGCGGCAGTCTCATCTTCATGAAGCTGTTGTGTGCATATTTTCTGAGACGGCATGACGTCCCGAGGAGGAAGGCCAGTACTGGGTCAGCTCACGGATTGCGCGGGCCTCGAACCATAGAGTTCCGCAGCCGCGTGTTTCATCACCAAAGTTCGTGAAGTTCTAAGAAACGGAACCGGAGAGCGAGTGAGAAAGACCGTCACTGGCGCTCTTGCCGTTCCTCTCGGTTGGAGTACCACAGCAACGTAACTGGCGCCTTGGTACGCAACCACTCCTTGGTGGTGACGTGCGTGGGTAGAGAGAAAGAGAGAGACGAATACTTACGCCGAGTGAGGAGACGCAGAGGAGTGGTTCTCGTTGAAAAATATCACCATGTTCGTTCGGCAAGTTGAATCCAGTCGTCTTCACGATGGGATTGTCGAAGCTGGTGGATTCACTGAACATCCATCCACTGATGAGAACTCAAGTGACGCTTTTACAGCAGCACCTCCTCCACCAGGTCGTCGACGGTCTCTTCGTCGTCGCGTTCGGCCAAATTGTCGCTAGTGTAGCTGCTGCGTTTCTCATGGGGTGCTACGCCCACACGGTCCCGTCGTCCATTGCCCGTGCGCTGGAAGATCGTAGGCAGCGTCGCACGGTCCCCTCCGGCCTTGTCTTTGGCTTCCTTGAACTCCTTGTATTCCTTGGGCATGAGCGTGCGTGCACGGCGAGAGACTTGGTTGTCTGTGCGGTTGCCCAGCTGGGCTGCGATGCGAGGCCACAGACCGGGAGAATCAAAGCCGCACGCTGCGACCGTCGAGCGAATGACGTGGTCTTCGGCCGATGTCCAGTCGCGGAACGTGACGTCCGGATTGATCGACATGAGGAAACGGTCCCGCACAGGAGGCGGCGGTCGGCCAGCGAGGTGGTGGCAGATCTGGTGCCACTGCACCGAGTCGCGGTGGAAGAGCTCATCACGATCATAGTAAGCATACAGTGCCAGCAGCAAGCGGCGGTCTTCCATGACCGAGAACTTGCCCAGCTTGACGTCCGGGCTCAACGAGAGCTGCCAGCGATGGCGGAGCTGCTCGGCAATGCGGCCGTCCATGAGATCGGCGATGATCGTCCACTTTTCGCCAAACACGTCCACCGCACGCCGCAGCAATTCGTCTTCTTCTTGTGTGAACTTGTCGTTGAGGTTGGACGGACACAGCTTGGTCATGTACCGCATAAGGCAGTGGACCGACGGACGCCCCGGTAGCGGCATGCGCTTGGCGATCGCGCGCCAGTCGTTGATAAGGCTTGCATCAGTCTTGCCCGACGCGAGGTCCTGTAATGCCGCGTCTTCTTCCTTGGTCCACGCACACAAGCGAAGCGTCGGGTTGTCGTAGATCTCCCACCACAGCTTGCACGCGAAGCCTGTGCGGTGGATGGGCGGCTTGGTCACTTGGGAGATGAGGTTCCACGTCTCGAGTGGGATCTCGCGTGTGTAGTCTTCGCCGGGCGTGTGTTCCTTTGCGAACCGCCGCACGATCTCGCGTTCTTTCGGCGTAAACACCTTGGCGGGCGTCGCCACAAACGCCGCGTGGCTGTGCTGCCGTAGGAACAGCGTATCGGCATTCGGCAATGGCTCAGTCTCGGTCGCGAGGTCCACCACGGGGATCGCAATCGGCTCAAGCTTGGCTTTGCCGCGGATCCGCTTCCGCGGACCAACCGGCGCGGTTCGCTTCTGCGGCGGACTGTGGAAAAACGACGGTTTGTTCCGAATATAGGACCGCGGCACGACACCAACACGCTTGTATCGGCTTTCGACATCTCGTGAGAAGAGGTCCGCGTTCAATGTGGCGTCTGCGTCGACGTCCGCCGTCTGATGGGGGTCCCAGCCGATCGCCTGCATCGCGCACTCGGCACGCTGCGCCGCGAGCCGCTGCCGCAGCGCCTGGATCGCGACCTGCAGCTGCGTCTCCTCCTCTGTCAGCGCATCCAGCGACCGCTGGATTTCCGCCGCGAATGCGCGGTTCGCAGCCAGCGCCGACAACACGAGCTCGGCCTTTCCAGCCATTTTGACTCTTGGGGATTGGTCGTGAGTGTTCTGGCGCGGGAAAACCTCGCTTGAGTGACATATCCTTCGTGTGGAATTGTGGTTTTACACGTGATAAATCGTATTTACGTGCGTTTTCCTGATTTGAAAGTGTACCCATCTTGACTTCAATACGACAAGCTCCCCGTTCGCCTTGAGCAATGCAGTACATGTATTACGCCACTTGGGAGATGACACCACTAATTATCACATCCATTCAATTGCTCCCTCATTAGGGGGAGCTTAATAACGTTCTCCATACTACTATCACAACTTCCTAACCACTAACATCTCTCCTTCAACTCGGAGGAACCAATTTCACCTTCTCTCGCATCAGTACTTGTGCATGAGTGCCATGACGTTCACTGTGCCAGCATACCCGACAAGTGCGAGAAAGAGAAACAAAATGGCGAGACCCGCGACACGGCTGTACCCGCCGTACGTACGCATTTGCTGTGCGTCGAGTTTTTGCCGCGGTAATAAATACATACTCGGTAGCAGTGCCACCAAATGGATGCCGCACTGTCCAAGCGTGAACGCAAAAGCCTTGATGCGCGTGCTCGCCACAGTCTTTGCCAATGCTGCCGAACTGAAGTCGTGCACAAGCGAGTCGCTGGATTTGCTGATCGCTTCCGAAAACGTCGCCACGACGGAACGAATCAACACGTCATACGAAGACACCAGACCAGTCGTCGCACCTTCGATACCTGTCTCCGTAATCTCGATCAACGGGAGCGTCGTGATCGTGATGAGCATGCCGCGGCTAATCCCCGTGAGCGACTGCATCGACAGAAAGTACCACGGGGACTTTGTTGACTCGAAGATGACGGGCACTGCGGCAGAGATGGTCACAACGACAGCGACCAAGATGCTGATGACGCTCACGCGCGTCCATGTGTAGTTGAGGAGCTTGGCACGGTAGAACCACATGATCCCGACGACCATGGCCTGCAACGGGATCTCGCCAATGCGTTCAGCGTCGGGATTGACCTGTGCCCAGACCAGCAGCGCCTTTGCAGCGTTCTCAAACTCGAAAAACAGCAGAAAAAACGACGCGCAGATGAACAGGATGACCCGCCACACGGCCTGTTGCTGGAGAATATTCCAGAGCTGGTGCGTGAGCGACGAGCGATCCACCGAGTCGACCTTGATCTCTCGCTTCTCTTCTTTCAGGCGAAACAGCACGGCTGGAATCGGCACTAACACAACAAGCGCCATGATGAGCACGACGACCTTGAGCGAGAGCACACTCTTGGTCCGTCCGCTGCTCGAATCGAACCGCAACACGAGCGACGTGACAATAGCCGCCACGAGCTTGGCAGCTTCTCGTGTGAGCAGGTACTTCATCATGACCGAGCCACGGTCGTGGATGGCTTCGCGTTGCGAAAGCTCGACGAGAAACGTGAGCGCCGTGACGGCCGCCATGGTCACGCCGAGACTCGTGCCCATCATAAGCAAAATGTACACGACGCCACCGCCGAATGTCCGCGCATTATTGCTGAGCAGCGCCGTCCCGTCGTCCACCATCGCGACGACCGCGAGTGCCATGAGGTTGATGTACGCGAAAATCCACCCGAGCAGCATGTACGACTTGCGGTGGAAGTTCGAGATCGGGTAAAAGTCCGACACAATGCCAATGAAGAAGCTGATCACGCCTGGAAGTTCGAGGAACCGCTGCGCGGCGTGGCGCTGCTGGTCGCTCAGGTTTAAATACACGGAAAGAAGCGGCAGAAAACACGCGTCGAGAAACGGCACCATGAAGCCCGAGGCCGCGGCTGTGAAGGCGAGCCCCAAGTACTCGCGCGAGAGCGGGTCGACCGACTCGCCGTTGCGTAGCGAGCCGTATAACGCGTGGTTGAAGAAATTCTGCGGCGTGCTCGATCGCTCGCGCGAGCGCTGCATGTACGGTGGTTCTTCGAGTAGCTGAATCGACGGCGACGGCACGCTACTCGGCCGGCACACGACGGGGATACTCTCGCGCTCTTCTTTAAACGTCACAGTGAGCTTCCGGCGCGGCGTCGAGGCGCTGCGCGGCTCGCGTGCGGACCGCATGGTGCTGCTCGCGAGCGCCGACTTGTGGACACTACTCATGAGTTGCGATCGCTGGAGGCTGCCCGCGAGCGCCGACTTGGGCGTGGTCGTGGACGCCGTCGACTCCTTGGAGAGCATGCGGTCGCGGACGCGGCGCATCTCGGTCCCGAGCGCATCGTCGCTGTACATGAGTCCGCCGGCGCTGCTGTCGTCGAGCGAGTCGTGTTCGGCCGTGTACTCGAGCACATCGATGGGCACGTCGGAGCGCGTGGAGAACGAGTTCTCCGAGATGAAGCTCCAGCTCTGCTTGCCGTAGTCGTCGCCCATGGGGCCATCCATTCATCCACGAGGCGTCTCTAGAGAACGCGGCGGCGATTCTAGTATTAATATTGCCGCGTCCGCGGGTCTTTCTCTCTGGTGGCTTGATGGAAGGCCAGAGGAAGTTCACTTGGTGGGGCCGGCTGGGGCCACATCGCGGACGCCGTGGTGGTCGCCCCGAGTGTTGCATTGCGGCCGGAAAAGACAGACGCGCGGACCCCTACCCCTTTCGCGCCACCAGATGGCAACGTCACCAGTCAAGGATGTGAGCGCTGCTTTACAAGCATCGGATTGGGTGAAAAGGGGAGCAGGAACCCCTACCCCGTGTCGCTTGGTGGCCAGAGTGCTTGATGATATCGTTCGAACGCTTTCGCGATCATACGAAAAGGAGAACGCGCGATGGAAATTCCGAGGACCGGCGCGACCATCGCTGTGCTCGATTATGTGGACTCCGCGCCTCGGAGATTAACATCATCCTTTGGCAGTCCAATACTGCTGAACCATGACAGCGAAGGTACTATGCTGGCTCATGCCATGTCGCTGCCCTGCAAGAAATCGTTGTTATTACAAACTGATCAGTTACCCGATCGAACGGCGAGTCGCTGAACACTCCTATGACATCAAGGAAGTACCAGCCTTTTTTCTCAAAGAACTAGAACCTTATTACTCAGCGCTTCAAAGTTGGCTGGCGGGTCGTTGGAATTGATGGGATCCACGCACTGCACCTGCTCCTTGCGACCGTGTTTGAGAATCTTGAACTGTACAGCAGTCCAGTTGCCCTATTCCCGCATCCGAGATCACAAAGGTGGACGCTGATATTTCCTCCGCTCACTTACAGTATTATTACTGTCTATCATTACGATGAGAAGCCTCCCGTGTGTTCTTGCTGGGGACGTAGGGACTGGGAACGTGTCCCAAGTCGCATGGGCTGAAGCCTCACGCTGAGAGTCCCAATGAGGCACACGTGAGACTGCTGGCCACGTGATTTCCGTGGCTGGAGTTCATTGTGATGTCATGATCCACAACGTTTTCCCAGCTGGCACCAAGAAAATGTGAGAACAGTTTGTGGCGGACGTTACACTTGCACGCTGGAGGGCTGGGGCTTGGATCGACAAGCGTCCAGGAATATACAGAGGATACAGACAGGACTGTATACTGAACAGTCTGTAGTGTGCCTACGCACCGTGTCACTTCTATTTACCTCTTATACATGATGTTCACAGTAATCAAATATTATTATTATGAGACTAGAGTTAGACTCTAAAACCCATATACTGTCAAGATAGATACATAGTGATGCCTGAAGACGCTACAAACTCTACAATAATACGTACAGTTTCGAAACTCGCTGGTCGAAACAAGAATCCCTAAAGTGTACCCATTATTCCCCATATATTTCGATAGAAAGAACTAAAAAAAGGGGGGAAAATACGTAGCAGATTTTGAGCGAATGCAGAATGGTCAGGGAAGTGAGTACTGCTGTGGGTCTGATACTCCCGCATCAGCCCAGACCTTATAAATAGTGTGGCGCGGCTCAGACTTCGCCGACGGCAGCGTGCGCGGGGCTCTGGTTCGCGTTGGCCTTGTGGGCGCGCGGCGTGCCCGTCGTCTCGTCGAACGTGAAGTCCTCGGCCGGCGTGGCGCTTCCGCCGACGCGAATGATGCCGGTCGTGAAGAGCAGCTGCGCGAGGAAGCAGAGGAACATGAAGAACGTCATGACGATCGACGCCACGACATTCGAGCAGCTAAACTCGCACACTTCCTCAATAAACACGCGCATTTCACTCTCGCCGGCGCAGACGTCGTTGGCGATCGGCGAGAGCGCGGCCGCGACGGCTGCGATGAACGTGAGCACGAGAAAGAGAGCGTCGAACGCGACTTGGACGTGCATGCCCGGCAAGCGGCGGCGCTTGTAGTCGAACGCGACGACGCGCAGCGTCATGACGACGCACACGATCACGCCGAGCGCAATGATAAAGTTGACCTGGTGGTACGAGTTGTAGCCCGTCGTGCCCATGCGACACGACTTGAGGTGGCCAGCGCCGCCCGTCGCGAACGCGAGGATCGCCAGCACGATCGTGACAATGCGCAGACCTTGTCCGAGACTGGCATGGCTGGATGGCGAGAGTGTGGGGCAAGTGTGAGGGAGAGGAGACGGATTTCCGAATGAAAGGAAGCGACTCGAGCTCGTTGAGCAAGGTCGGGACGCCTTCGACACGGAGGGCTGAAGTACTTTGAATGCGATCTTTTCTCAATTTAGCCAAACCTCTTGGGCGTCTGGCCCAGACGCACGAGAGTTGGCAAAATGAGGTGGGGAGCCCCATTCTATGGTCAAATAGCTCTAGGTGGTATACCGATTTCAGTGATACATCTGACCATGGCTACCTTGTTGTAGTATAGTGGATGGCTACACTTTCTCAGAATGGATACCTCATCCTGAAAACACCTTGTCCCACTTCCATAGTTGGCGCAGCCTTGATATCTGCGCATCCGTTGACATGCTCTGTGCCGCTGGCCTGGGTTCTGAGGCGGGTTTTGCTCGGCGCTGCAAACTACCATACCCACGTCGTGTCGACAAGCCAGGCAACCAGTCACATGCCATTTCCGTCCCTCCGTCAAGTCACGGCTCCTGCCAACCATGACCATGCCCATGCAGCCCAACGCGACGCTGCTAGCGATCCAAACCATGAAAGCGCTGGAGTCGGTGGTGCAGGACCGACTAGTGAAGCCAGCAAAGTCGACGGCAACGGAGGTGGCCAAGACAGTGACGACGAAAGTGAAGAGGATGAGGAAGAAGAAGCAAGACTAGGGCCGATTGACCAGATCAAGCAGCGACTACGGGCCAAGCAGCAGCAATGGATGGACGAGAGGAGGAATGCGTTGCTCGAGTGGAAAGAAGAAGAGCGGTGGAAGCGAGAGCACGAAGCGTACCGAATCGCAGCCGACGAGGCACGGCGCCGTCAGGACGCAGAGGAGGAAGAGAAGCGAGCGACGAAAGAACGAAAGCAGAAACGCAAGAAGCAACAAAAAGCCACCAAGCAAAAAGAGCGCGAGTTTCGAGAGATGGTGTTCCAGTACGAGCTGGACGTGGTCAAAAGCGAGAAGCGAGCGCAAGTGATCTCGGTGTTCCAGCGGGAAGACCGACGAAAGCAGAAGACGGCGGTGGCCGAGGCGGATGTGGCACGACGTCGCATAGCGGAGCGAGTCTCTGAGCAGCAACTCGAAGCGGCTTTGGCGGAAGATGAAGAGAGACGGCGAGCGGTCGCTGTGGATGTAAACAACAATATTACAATCGCCGACG
Source organism: Pythium aristosporum (assembly GCA_023337755.1). Lineage (NCBI taxonomy): Eukaryota > Oomycota > Peronosporomycetes > Pythiales > Pythiaceae > Pythium > Pythium aristosporum. Next base: position 32,316 of record JAADXL010000238.1, read on the forward strand.
AGATTGGCCGTCGCTTCGGCGTGTTACCTGCGATTAATACGCCGCCAGCCCACGCCAAGAGCGAACAAGACGAGACCTCGAGCCTTCTTATCCTCCGTCTGAACACGAATCCACAGGATGGAACTGCTCCGACCTCACCGTCCCGCTCGGGCCCTGGGTTTGGATCGTCAACGGCCAAGCGCCAGGTCTTCACCGTCAATATAAAACGCTTCAAGCACATCGAAGAGATCCGAGCCGAGTGCATCGGCGACCACGGCGGTGTGGAGCTCGCTCGGTCGCTTCTCACCGGCGCGTGCCCCCGCGTGAAGACGATTCGCCTCGGCTGGAACCACCTCAAGCACTCATCGATGGTCGCACTTTCGGACTGCTTCACACGAGGCGCCGGAGGACAGCTCCAATTGCTGGACCTTCGATACAACACCATTGACGCCAACGGCGTGGCCCACCTCATTGGTGTGCTTGATCAAGGCGGACTCCCAGAACTACGTGAGCTCATTCTCCAGGGAAACGTGGTGGGCGACGACGGCGCCAAGGCGATCGCACACGCGATGCTGCGTGGCACGCTCAAGCTTCTCCGTGTGATCGACATCCGCCAAAATCGGATACGCAATGCCGGTGTGCTCACCCTGTGGCACGTGTTCACCTCCGAGGCCGTGCCCAAGTTCTGCCCCAAGCTCCAGCTACTCGACATGCGCCGCAACGAAGCCCAAGTCTCACTCACGCGAACTTTCATTCCGTGTCCACCCCATCTCGAGTTTTGACTTTGGCCTTACTGCTTGGAACTATAACAGCAAGTACCATGCTCAGCCTACATAAGTGAGACCGACGCGTTCTTGAGTTCTTGGGTCCTACCAGTCATACTGCCATTAGGATTACTTGTTGGAAAATGCAAGTCGATACGCTTACATGCTGCGCGTGAACAAACTCTGGTTGATCTGCTCAATCGACTCGGGCAGGCGAAGCGTCGGCTGCTCAATCCCTAGACTGCGCAGTGCTATCGACAGATTGACCATATCAAAAACATCCTCACTGAAAGAGCATTGGAATCCAAGGCGTGCTGCTTCACCTTGGTCGTACTGCTGCGGCGTGATGTAACCGCGATCGTTCACGTCAAACGCGGCAAACATCGCACCGAGATCTTGTTCCTCAAAGAAAGGGATCTGGATAGAGCGCTCACACGATCACTACCTGAGGAAGGCCCCAGATGATCTCACCACTGGGCCACGTACATGGGTCTGGTTTTGCTTGGCACGCTGAAGCTCGGCCAAATGCTCGGCAATAAACGCACGCGGGTCGGCGGGGCGATGGAAAAGCAGCAGCGTCGCAAGTCCCTCAAAGAGCTCTTTGACTCCGTGCGTCTGCATGTACAGGTTGGCTCGCACTCTTGGATCCTTCATGTTGAGACCGCCGCCTTGAGCATCCCGTGCGCTGGCCATTTTACAGTCCTTGACGTAAAAAAATGAACTGGTAGCGTCTCCCCTTCATGCCCTCGAAGCGTCGCTGTGACGTTTCAGAGCCCACGACGACGCACCACTTCCGCGCCTAATCCATGGGAGATGTGTACCTTCTCATGCTTTGATGGATCAAGTGGACAACCTTTTATGGGTTAATTCGAAAAGGGGCTCTCGTCTGCGTAGCACTGGTCAAACATCTTATCTACTTGCTCTCGTGCTTGGTCAGGAAACATGGACTACCATCCACCACGACATTCTCAACACACATATCCCCATAGAGACGCACAGCGCGAGCGTACGTACGCGAGTGGAGCGGACCGCGTGCTCGCGGACGCAGCGCTTGTGGAGCCACGCTTTGCTGTTCTGGAAAAAGTCGACATCCGGCATGAGGTTCGCGAGGATCTGCGCTTTGTTGTAGCACTCGGACTCGCGTGCCGACCGGATCTCACTGCGCATCGATACCAAGACAGTCAGCTCTCCAGCCATCCCGAGTAGATCCCACACCTCCAACACTGCACCTGCACGCGAGCACAGCAGGCTTTGTGATATCCATCTTCCGCACAGTGAACTGCCATCACCACCACACAAGAACACAGTCAAGATTCTGCCGCCAGGGTCTTCTTCCGCCGCCGCAGCGTACGTACGTCGTAAGCGTGGATGAGCTCGTGGACCATGGTTTCTTCCACTTCGCCGACCGAGTGGAGGCGGTTTGCGCAGAAGACGACGGTCGGAGGGGGCGCAGAGAAGAAGGCACGCGCGCGGCCTTCGGGTCCTGAGTAGGTACGACAAAAAGGTCAGGGCAAGAAGCAGCTCCTGCTGGAAGAACGCCAACAGTACCATCGTCACGGCACTCGATACAGACAAAATCGATGGAGCGTGGCTTCGTTGGAACGGCGGAGGCTTCGCCTGTGGGCTGCGCGGCGTCCTGGGATTGCTGTGCGAGGAACTACAGGGGCAAACGAAATCCCGACACGAGGGTTGCGAACTTTCACCGTCATTACTGGGCTAATTCCGACCGTTCTTGCGCGACGCTCGGCAGAGCGCACCTCGTTAATGATCTTGACGATATGTTGCGGCCGTGGCCGCGTCAGCGCGCGCTGCACGGCGTCCTCGCACTCGTAAACCTCCATGGCCGCCGCGGGTGTCCGACCCAATACACCCGTGCCCTTCAACCACCGAAGGTTGTGCGCTTCTGTTTTCTGAAGGTTGCACGAAGGATCGAAGCCATCCGCAATGCGTACCTTCGTGCAACATCGAAGCCAAGTGCTTGCATCAACAACACTTGCTTCAATTACGGACCTGCTCGACGATGGCGCCGCGGCTTCGTTTCGATAACCGCGGTAGGAAGGGGTCTGCCGCGTGGCGTGGCTTGGGCCTTCAGAAACTGATGCTCTATTGTGTGGCAGTGGCGATCGTGACGGGAGCTGGCAATGGCCTGGGGCGTGCGTACGCCGAGTACCTGAGCGCGCTCGGCGCCAAGGTGCTCGTGAATGATCCGGCTACGACGACATGCCCGACGACGCAGAAGACGGTCTTCGCGGCGGACCAGGTCGCCAAGGCGCTTCCGGGGGACGCCGCGTCGAACCGCGACAGCGTCGTGGAGGGGGACAAGGTCGTCGAGGCGGCGATAAAGAAATGTGCGTTGAGGACATGTCATCGGCACACTGGGCTATCAGTATTCTCATGAGAAGAATGGGTCACAGGGGGGCGCTTGGACATCCTCGTCAACAATGCTGGTGAGGAAATCATACACTTTAGGAGGCTTGTCAACACAGCAGTTACTGATGAGGATCCTTCAGGCATCGTGCGGGATGCGTCGTTTGCAAGGATGACCAAGCAGCAGTGGGACGACGTCTACCGCGTCCATCTTGAAGGCACCATGAGGTCGGTGGAGGATCCATTTGATTGACTGAGTTCACGTTGCCTCATGCAACTGACGCCATGCCTCGTAGTATGACCAAGGCAGCGTGGCCGCAGATGCGCGAGCAGCAGTATGGTCGCATTGTCAATGTGGCATCGGCGTCAGGTCTGTACGGCAACTTTGGCCAAGCCAACTACTCGGCGGCCAAGTTGGGCATCGCAGGATTCACATTTACCATTAGCAAGGAAGGCGCCAAGAACAATGTGCTATCCAACGTCGTCGCACCGCTCGCGGCCTCGCAAATGACCGACGGCATTATGGACGAGAAGCTTTTCCAGAAGCTCCAGCCGGAACTTGTGTCGCCCTTTGTCGCCTTCTTGTGCCATGAGAACTGCACGAGCAATGGCAACATTTACGAAGTGGCTGGTGGCTGGGTCTCCCAGGTGCGCTGGCAACGCAGCCGCGGCACGGTGTTCCAGCCAGGAGAGATGGATCTCGATGCGATCGCCTCCCGCATCGACGACATAGAGGTGATGAGATACTAGGGCCCCAGCGGAATGACACTGGAGACTGATTCTCTCCTGTTGCCTTTGTAGGATTTCGAGGCCGAGCCAAAGGGATACCCGCGCAGTCTCCAGGATTCTCTCCACTACGTGACCAATCTCTGAATGGACCGACCAGATTGGAAACGAGATTAAATGAAGAAAGTGCGATTCAAATAAAGACTGAATGCCGGATCCACCTCCGAGTAAAACGTTCGTCCTACATGAGCTTGTCGCTCGCGACGTCGAACGGGTTCTTCTTCGGCTGTGTCTTCTGCTTTGGCACCGCTGTTTCGGACTTGCCCGCCAAGTACTCGAGTGAGTACACGTCGCGCATCTCGGCGTCGTTCTTGAACTTCCTGGTCGCAGGGCGCAGTAGCCGCTCACTGGGCGTCTCAAAAGGGTTCTTGCCGCCGTTTAGCGCCGCCAAGTTGAACTTATCCGCGAGCGATGCGTCGGCGGGGCGGTGCCAGCGGGACGCCACGGTCGTGGACTTGGCGCGAATCAACGCACGGTGCGTGGGCAAGCGGATGACGACGCGAACCATGCTTTGTAGTATTGGAGAGTGGAGGAGAGGGCTGTGGGCGGATGGGTCAAATGCTGGAATGGTTTGGAGCTGGGCCTCCTTGGTTCTTTCTTACTCTCGGTCGTGTTCGACCGACGGAGAGGAGCGTCAGAAATACTGTCGACGAAGTAGGGATGACGGCAGAACCTTGAGCCAAATTGGGAGAGCAAACTTCAACCCTTTAAGTCAGTATATAAGTGGAGTACGACTGATTCAGTTGCGACCGGACTATTGAATGAAGGGAACTAATCTGCAACGTTGATTGGTCGGCAAACTATCGATGACGTCAGCTGCGTCAATACCTTTGTAAATGAATGTGGAGCACAGTCCACGGCACTTAACCTCAATCATCAGTTGGATATCACCTCGTATAACTAATAACTGGGTCAGCTTCAAGTTTGATTGTTCACTCATTGCAACAGGAACTTGAAGTTTGGGAGGTCAGTACAGTATTTCAGTAGGCCAAGAATATACTGCAGCGACAGACAGACTGCGAGCTCTTGCTCCCAATTGCAACATCGTTCCTTCGACGCCACGGCGGCGCTCACAGTGGAATGCCGCGACACACGCTGATTCGAGTTACATAACTGTTCTAGAGACACACTGTACAGTAGTGTAAATTTTGGCATCCACTAAATTATATTGGTGGCTGCATACTACAGGTATAATTGTGGGTTTCCCCAGTTTTGGACAATGCGTACTCGGTTATCTAAGATAACCTAAGATAGGTTATCTTAGGTCGTGTTCGAAATGTTCATTATGGGTGAGGTCATTTTGAGGTCAGAATTAGAAAACCCTCAACTTCGCTGAAATGAAGCCCCACAATAAACATGGTCGGCAGCGAATTCTATGAAACATCATTCTCGTCTGCGGCGAGGGTTTAGCCCCTAAAAGCCTACGAGTTGTTTCTTAGGTTAGGGTCGCTTTTCTGCAAAATGAACATTTTTGGCGCGAACACGGCCTTAGTTTAAGTTTGATGCCACCCCCGAAATCCAAACAAAACCCAAAATACTATCACAGAGACTCCAAAGATGGAAAAAATGGGTAATCACAACAACAAATATAGAGGATTCTGATCAGGACGCCCAGGTCAGTCTGCGCAAGCAGGACGAACCGGACGGTCCGGTCACGAGTGCTGCGTACAAGGCCTTTTACGACACGACCAACTCGTTCATCAATGCGGGCGCCGATCCATGCGACGACTTTTACGAGTACGCACGTGGCAACTGGCTCGCGACCCACGGGCTGCCGCCGGACCGAGCGCTAGTTGATGCATCGTTTTACGCTTTGACGGAGAATAACAAGAAGATCATCCAGTCGATCATCGACGCCAAGCCGCCCGTGTTGAGTGAACTCTATGATGACTCTTGCATCCAAGTCCCTGCAGACTTTGAGTGTCACGTACATGTCCAAGGCGATCAACCGCATCCAAGCACAGAACTCGACGTATATGTTGCTCTCGCTCGCCGGTCATATCCAGTGATACCAAGAGATGGGTGTGGGCTTATTTTTGCAAAGTGCTTTCCGACCTGGCTAACCCGATGCAGAACGTGCTTACACTCGGGCAGGGCGGACTCACGCTACCGTCACGCGAGTTCTACTTGGTAAAAGACAAACTGGACCATTTCTCAGCGTTGTACGTTAAGTATGTCCACGATCTCTTCGCTGTCGGCGACCTTGACAAGCACAACGTGAGCCAGTACGCGACCAACGTTCTCCAGACTGAAAAAGCGTTTGCCACCATCTCGCCATAGACGACCAAGTGTTTGACCCGGGGAGTGCCACCACGCCATATACGCTTGACGAGATCCGCCGCCAGTTTCCCTACGTGTCTGCTTATTTGGCAGGCATTGGCAGGCAACAGCCCATCCCGGACGTGCCAGTCGTTGTCACAACGCCTCGCTTTTCGAAGACCAATACGCCATACTCAATAGCCTCCATCTGGACCAGCTCAAGAACTACGTGAGCTTCCACGTCATGGATTTGTTTGCCGAACGGGTTCTTCTTCGGCTGTGTCTTCTGCTTTGGCACCGCTGTTTCGGACTTGCCCGCCAAGTACTCGAGCGAGTACACGTCGCGCATCTCGGCGTCGTTCTTGCCCGTAAGCCACGACTTTTACGGTGTCGTATACGGCATGAAGTCGCTCAGGCCGCGCCCAACTTTTTGTCTCGAGACCATGACCACGTGGTTCGCAACTCAGTGAGCACTACATGGCCAAGAGAATATCGCCGACAATGGTGGCCTCCACGTAGCGTACCAGGCGTACCAAGTGTACCAGAATGCCACGGGCTTTGCGCCCGGCGTGAGCCAGCAAGAGGACGACCGCACGTTCTTTTTTGGCCTATGGACAGCTGTGGTGCGAGAAGCGCTCGATCGAGTGGGGGGAAGTGGCGCGGGAAACCGACCCGCACTCCAGTGGCCACTGGCGCGTGAACGGACCGTTGATGAACTTTGAGAATTGCCGAGACCCTCCAATGCGCCGCTGGTACGCGCATGAACCCGACCACGTTTGATAAGGGCAAATGCAGGAGGAGGAGAAGGAGGAAGAGGAGATAGAGATAGATAGATAGATAGATAGATAGATAGATAGAGAGAGAGAGAGAGAGAGAGAGAGAGAGAGAGAGAGAGA